>JAHIAM010017264.1:0-12397 GCA_021605205.1 Aegilops longissima | reverse complement strand
TTGGGGTTTTGGGACACCCCGCAGGTAATATCTTTCAAAGCCGGGCCGCGGTTATGAGGCGATGGGAATTTGTTAATGTCCGGAGAAAACCCGGTTGACCTCAATAAAATACACATCAACGGTGTAACCGGATGGTCTCTTCTCGCGGAGTCCGGAAGTGAACACGGTGTTGGAGTTATGTCTGACGAAGTAGTTCAGATCACTTCTTGATCGCTATTAGCTTCACGTCCTGCTTTTGCTTCTTCCTCGCCTTCTTTTGGATGTAGCCACCATATATGCTAGTCGCTGTCGCAGCTCCACTTTACTACTCGTCTTCCTATAAGCTTAAATAGTCTTGATCTCGCTGGTGTGAGATTGTTGAGTCCCCGTGACTCACGATACTTCCAAAACAGTTGCAGGTTCCGACGATGCTCAGCAGGTGACGCACCGAGCTCAAGTGGGAGTTCGACGAGGAACGTGGTCGTATTATGTGTCTTTTCCGATGATCAGAGTGGTGCCCAGCTTGGGACGATTCGGGATCGTAGCTTTGGGGTATCTTCTTTATTTTGGTTCCAGTAGTCGGACCTTGAGTGTACTCAATGATGGATGTTTATTTATGTATCGTGTGAAGTGGCTATCGTAAGCCAACTATGTATCTCTTTCCTTATTTATTACATGGGTTGTGTGAAGATTACCTCACTTGACATTGCTTTCAATGCGTTATGCTCTAAGTCGTGCTCGACACGGGGAGATATAAGCGATCGGGCGCATGTTGGTAATCGAGCCTTCCCACTTAGGAGCCCCTACTTGATTGTTTGTCTGGCTTGTTGAGTCTAGAATGGAAAATGTTTTGAGTCTTAGGATTATATATATCGGAGAGTAGGATTATTTTTACCTCCCGTCCCTTCTCCGCTCAGGAGGTCTCGACGAGAGTTTTGACTCTCCTCTCCTCAAATTTCACTAAAAAAATTTAGGATCACGTGGGTATCTTGGGATCGTTCCGATGGTTTTGTGACGAGAACATTGTTCTTGGTGCCTCCTGACATTTAGGGGTTGTGGCAGTGTCCCGGGGAGTTGAGCTCCGAGGTGTTGTCGCCACAATTTTATCGCTGCAGTTCGAATACCTGAGTTTTACCGACATCAAATCTCTTTTGTGCAGTTGTTGGTGAGATAACCCGATAGCCCAAGATCGAGGCGAAAAGGGAGTATTGCCATGACTTGTATAACGGATGTTTTTCGAAGGTCGAGGTACACGATTTCCGAGGATTTCTTGGTTATGTGTTGACGGATGGATACAGCTGGATCTAGGTATTGTTAGTTTGGGTGATATATTTTGTGTCCCCTGTATCCCCAACACCAGATTGCATAACCAGAAAGTTTCGGAGTTTATAGGTGGGAATTCTAGTAGCTTACGGATATTCTTTCCGGCTGATGTATGATTTGAGATTCGGGTTCAACGCTCTAGTGGTCCGCCCATTCACGGTCGATTTGACAGTGGTCGCAGACGCCTTAAAGAATCCTTGGCTATGCTGATTCGGGACGCCTTGTTTGTCATTCGTGACATCCGCTATACGTCAGGTCCGTGTGGGCCCCACCACTAACACTTTGGGCTAAATCTCTATCATGTGTTTGTTCCGCTCATTCTAGAAGCCAATCTTTTGTTTTCAGCCAGATATTCGATTTGTTTCTAAGATGATGTTGTTTCCATATCTTTATCTAAGTGGCTTCTCACCTTAATGGACGGTGATGATTAACTTTGAATTCATTCGCTCATTCTTGTTCAATGTTTATTGTGAAGACTATATGTTGCAATTTCTATCCGCTGATTCTACTTATCTATTTGTCTATCAAAGGACTAACGGATGTCACCTCTTCAGATGGCTCCGCCAACGCCTCAATCCGGATCGCAATGATGGGGATCACCGAACCTCCACCTCCACCTCCGCCTCCGAGGCTCGGCAAGCTATCATGGCAGCCACCAATGCCAATGCTCGATGATTTTGCAGCTCTTGCAAGAACGATCAGGGCAAGGCAATCAAGGAAATCAAGGTCAAGGCAACAATCAGCCGGATTTTGCTACTCCCCGCCTCGCTAATCAGCCAAGTCTTCGGCTTCAGGTTGAGGCTACGACGACTATTGGTTAGTGGACATCCGCAAGCATTTTGATTGTAGCAATGTCGAGGGACTTTGTCAAGTTTGCATCGCCAACTCAAGGATCAAGCCGAGTGGTACCAGAATACAAAGATTCCAGAGGAGGTCGGTCAACTCGATGAGTTCCGCCGTGATTTCGAGCTCATCACATTCAAAAGTGTTGTTGAGAGCAAGCGTGAGGAGTTCCGCAATCTCAAGCAGGGCAACATGTCTGTCTATCAATACAATATCCAGCCGAAGCTCGCTTGCTTTGCTAAGCAAGACGACTCGATGAAAAGAGTATGATCTATCAATTCAGAGGTGGTCCGAGAGAAGATCTGCAATTAGCTCTTGTGCTTTTGAGCCGATAAGTATGATGATTTCTACAACATGACTAAGCAAGAAGCTGCCCAGCTCAAATGTGAGGCTTCTAAGAAGAGAATCAGGATGCAATTCAGTTTCTTCTTCCTCTCAAGTGGGCTAAGCAGCAGAAGTTCTACCTTCCTCCTCCTCCGCTCCACCTTATCGAATAACTCAGGTGGCCGTGGATCTTCCCACCCACCCAATCCAAGCTATCGTAACAAGTCTAATTCTCAAGCTCCAAGGTCAAGTGCTCCTTACCACCGTCCGCTTCCCGAGGTGACTTGCAACAAATGTCAAGAAGGTCACTATGCTAACAAGTGCTTCAACCAAAGGCGCCTTCCCCTCCTCCTGTGAAATCTTCCAGCAATGCAGTGGTCAAGCATAATCCCAAGTCTGCAAAGGTCAATATGATGAATGCAGCTCAAGCAGAGGAATCTTCTGATGTGATAATGGGTAATCTTCCAGTTAATGATATTCCTGCAAAAGTCTTATTTGATACTGGTGCATCGATTCTTTCATGTCATATCCTTTTGCATCGAAGCACAATTTTGATACGAGGCATTACCTAAAGCTATGCAAGTTATTTCTCCGTAAGCGCTTGAGATCTACCATGTTGGTTCCAAATGTCGGTATCAAGATGGGTGATTATAGATTTGCTAAATCAATTGTTCTCGGTGACTCGGATATTGATCTTATTCTCGGAATGGACTAGCTTTCTCAGCACAAAGCTCAGCTTGATTGTGCTGCCAGGGAAATTCAATTGACTCACTCTTCTAATGATGTGATCATCTATGCCGCTCGTGATGAAACCATTCGGTTGTTTTCTCTCAATGAGAAGGGTGAACTGAATGCTATCTCTCGATTCCAGTCGTTTGTGAGTATCAAGATGTCTTTCCGTAAGAGCTTCCGGTATGCCTCCTCATCGCCAGCTTGAGTTCAAGTATCGATCTTGAGCCCTGCATCGAACCCGCTTGCAAGCGCCCATACAAGCTTGGACCTGATGAGCTGAAGGAATTGAAGAAGCAGCTCGATGAACAAGAGCGTCTGGTTTGATCGATCGAGTTCATCTCCTTGGGGTTGTGGTGTTCTTTTTGTCCGTAAGAAGGATGGCCTAACCGACTTTGCGCCGATTACCGCCCATTGAATAAGAAGACAATCAAGAACAAGTATCCACTTCCCAACATCAATGAGCTTTTGAGCAACTCAAAGGTGCACATGTGTTCTCTAAGCTTGACCTTCAGATGGGTTATCATCAGATTCGATTCGTGAACAAGATATTCCTCAAGAAAGATTCGTAACAAGCTTTGTTCTTATGAATATACCGTCATGTCTTTCGCCTTGTCAATGCTCCTCCAACATTCTCTCGGATGATGAATTTCATATTCAACCCCTACACCAATGAATTCGCCTTGGTCTATCTTGATGATATTTTGGTCTTCTTCAAGAATAAGAAGGATCATGCCAAGCATTTGCGATTGGTGCTAGACAAGCTCGAGAGTATCAATTTATGCTAAGTTCTCCAAATGTGAATTTTGGCTTGATGAAGTGCTTTATCTTGGTCATATCATCTCCGCCAAGGGCATCGCAGGTTAATCCCGAGAAGGTGTCCTCAATTGTGAATTGGGAACCTCCTCGTATCGTCAAGCAGCTCAGTTTTCTTGGTCTTGCAAGCTATTGTCAAGATTCGTTGAGAACTTCTCCAAGATTGCAAAGCCTCTTTCCAACCTCCTCCGTAAGCATGTGAAGTATGTCCGTCTCCGAGTGTGATGTTGCTTTCAATACCCTCAAAGAGAAACTCGTCACAGCTCCTGCCTTGACTCCTCCCGATGAATCCAAGCCATTTGAAGTTTTCGTGATGCTTCTTCAAGGTCTCGTGCTGTGTTAATGCAAGAGAAGAGAGTTGTGGCTTATACTTCTCGCCATTGAAGCTAACGAGAAGAACTACCCCACTCACGATCTTGAGTTGGCGGCAGTTGTCCATGCATTGATAACATGGAGACATCTCTTGTTGGGAAGGAAAGTGGACATTTTCACCGATCACAAGAGTCTCAAGTACATCTTCACTCAACCCAACCTCAACCTCAGTGCACTCGATGGGTCGAAATGATTCAAGAGTACAACCCAAGTATTGAATATACCCGGCAAGGCCAATGTCATTGCAGATGCTTTGAGCAGAGGGCTTACGCAATGCTAATCCTCAAGCCCTTCCACCGGATCTCGTGAAGCTTTCCGAAGCTGAATCTTCAAGTTGTTCCTCAAGGCTTTCTTGCCAACCTCATAGTCTCTCCTACTTTGGAAGATCAGATTCGTGAGGCTCAACTTGGATACCATGGTGAAAAAGGTGAAACGTGGTATCGACAAGGGCATTTCCAAGTACAAGTGCTTCCACATTGATGACAAAGATACTCTTTTCTTTGAGGACCGGATTGTGGTTCCTAAGGGTGATCTGAGAAAATTCATTATGAACGAGGCTCACAATTCGCTTCTATCCATTCATCCCGAAGTATAAGATGTACCAGACCTCAAGCAGTCATATTGGTGGACTCGAATGAAGCGAGAAATTGCTCAATTCGTGAATGAATGTGATATCCGCAGAAGAGTGAAAGGTAACACCAAAGACCAGCTGGTCTCCTCCAACCTCTTGCTATTCCGAATGGAAGTTTGATCATATTGAAATGGACTTCGGACTGGATTTCCTAAGTCCAAGCGTGGAAATGATGCTATCTTCGTTGTCATTGACAAGCTTACTAAAGTGGCTCATTTTCTTCCTATCAAAGAATCCATCACAGCAGCTCAGCTTGGCGAGCTATACACCTCCGTGATTGTCTCCTTGCACGGCATTCCACAAGTGATCTCTTCGCACTCGGCAGCATCTTTACCTCCAAGTTTTGGGATTCTTTTCGTAAGGCCATGGGCACCAACATCGCTTCAAAGACAGCTTTCCATCCTCAAACAAGTGGCCAAGTTGAGCGAGTAAATCAAATCCTTGAAGATATGCTCGTGGCTTGTGTCATATCTTTCGTATGAAGTGGAAGATTGTCTTCCATATGCCGAAGTTCTCCTACAACAACAGCTTCTGCTAGTTCGGCAAGGCCCCATTCGAAATTCTCTATGGCGAAAGTGTCGACTCTCTCAATTGGTCCGAGACAGGTGAACGCCAACTTCTTGGCAATGACTTGATCACGAAGGTAAGAAATGTGCCAAGTCATTCGTGAGAATCTCAAAGCCGCGAATCGCGCCGTAAGAGCTATTATGATGATAAGCACCGTGATGTGTCTTTTGAAATCGGAGACCATGTCTACCTCCGCCTCTCCAATGAAAGGCACTCGCCGCTCGGTATCAAAGGGAAGCTTGCCCCAAGATACGGGGTCCTTTCAAGATCATTGGGAAAAGAGGCGATCTCGCCTATCAACTTGAGCTTCCATCCAACTTTGCAAATGTGCACGATGTGTTTCACGTGTCACAGCTTCGCAAGTGCTTCAAGACTCCTGAACGCACTATCAACTTCAAGAGATTGACCTTCAAGAAGATCTCTTATCATGAGCACCCGCTGTTATTCTTGAAGAAACCGAGCGCAAGACTCGCAACAAGTCAATCAAATTCCTGAAAGTGAAGTGGTCACACCATTCCGACCGAGAAGCTACCGGGAGCGCGAGGATCACCTCCGTCCAATATCCGAGTTCTTTCAGTCCTAGATCTCGGACGAGATCCTCTTGTAGTGGTGGAGTGTTGTAACACCCGGAAGTAACTTTCCATATTTGTACTCCAACTCTTGCCATTTTCGCATTGATATATGATATTCCTCCGTGGTTGGGTTTTTCTCCTTTTGCATTTTGTCCATGTCATGCATTTTATATTATGTCATCATGTGCATCGATTTGCATACGTGTTCGCTCTCATGTTTCCGAGCATTTTTCCCGCTGTCCGCTTTGCAATCCGACACTCCTATCTCCCGGCGTCCTTTTACGCTTTTTCCGCAAAGCGGGTATTAAACCTTCTCGAAATGGACCGAGGGTTGTCTAGTGGCCTTGGTATACCACCCGAGACCACCGGTCAAGTTTCGGTCATTTGGAGCTCGTTGGTACTCCAACGTTAACCGGACTCTCGCAAAGGCCTCTTTTAGTTGCAGCCCAACACCCTTCAAAACAGCCCAATAACCCATCTAAGTCACTTCCATGCTCTCCTCGTCTCGATCACGATCGTGGGCGTAAAACTACACCTCATTTGACTCTCCTAGCTCCTCTATGCCTATTTAAACACCTCCCGAAAATCCGGATCATTCCCTAACCCTAGCCCCGCCTCTCCCCGCACGGACGTGAAACCGATTCGGGCCGACGTCTGCCCGCCTGTGAACTGGAGCCGCGATGGCACCCGCCGCCTGCCCGCTGAGCCATCACGCCTCCGGCCCGATGACCAGCTCGACACCGACGCGACTCGCCATGGCCTCGAGCGCCGCCCGGCCGCTTCTCCGCCGCCCGTCCGTCGGTCGCCATCGCTGCGCCACGCCCCTGGCCCGCCATCGCTGCCTCGCCAGCCGGCTGCCTGGCTCGGCCGCCGACTCCCTCGGCCGCCTCCTCCCTCCGACGAGCTCCTCCACGCGCCAAGGTCCCGATCGGGTCGGATCCGATCCGTCCGAGGAGCCCGCTGACTTCTTCTCCTCTCCATTTTTTCTTTATATCATTGTTATTTTGTGTCATTTTCTTCATGCTATATCTCTGCATCGTAGCTCCATTTTATGCAGATAATATATCAAAATGTTTGTATCAAGAGTAGATCATTTCATCTCATTGCATCATTTTCATTTTAGCTCATCTTGATGCCCGAAATGCTGTTGAAAAGTGCTATGTGATGTTAGTTTCTGCTTTCTAACAGAACTTGCACTTTTGTTATTTTTGCCATGATTAATGTGTGCACCCTATGAATTTGAGTCCTACATGTGTTTTGAAATATGCCATTCCATCTTTCCAGGGGTATATGCCATGTATTTTTGTGATCTATGTGGTGACTAGCACAAGCATGCAAAGTAGATGTCCTGCTGTTGCTGATTTCAGCCCTGTTTTAGCTGATTTTGATGCCATGTTAACTTGATGATACCAGAGATCTATGCATATTTTGAGATACTTCAGTAAGTATGTTTTGTAAAACATGTCTTGCTCTATCCGTCCATGCCTTTGTTTGCAATTATGGAGTGCCATAGCTTGAGTCAATCGAGCTCTACTTTTGCTATCAAATGTTTCCTGACAGATTGTTTACATGTTATTCAATTTTGCCTAGGTTGTTGTGGTTGATCCATTTTATGCTATGTTATTGTTCTTGCCATGTATGTCTTCTATGCCATGTCTTCTTGATGTATGTATGCTTAGTTTATCATATAAGTCTCTGTAGTGAGTGCATTGAGCTTGTAAACATGCCTACTTGTTATCAGTTTTTGACATGCCATGTTGCTGAATCTGTTAACGAAACTTTCAATTTTGACATGGGTGTTACTATATTTTCTGATCCTTTCTGGCTTATGGCCAGTAAGGGACTTTTGTTCTATGCCTTGAGTAGATTCATGCCATGCTATATTTTGCTATTTTAAGTTCCTGTAGCATGTAGTTTTGTTGTCTGAACATTGCAACCTGATGCTGTTTTTGCCATGTCCAGCCTGATATTTTGTGCACTTTTGCCATGCTTGTTTGAACCTGTTATGATGTGAACTAGCCGTAGATCAGTGCTCATCTTTTGTCGAACATCTTGTGTAGATCACTGCCATGTACTTTGTTGATACGTTTGGGTGCAGTAGCTTAATTAATTGTTGCTTGCTAAGTGGCATCATGCTGTTAATGGCAGATTTGCGCCATTCTTGTTTTGCTTGTCATTTGCAAACCGTCATCCGATTCCGTGATCTTTATATCGATTTCAACCAAATCATCTCATCTTTCCAGTGGCATACTTGGTTTGCCAAGTTGATGCCTGGTTCATCATTTTCCTTCCGAGCGCACATACGCATTGCATATCACATCCCGCATATCATGTCATGTTTTGCATCATGTTGATTGTGCATTGCACCGTGATTTATTGTGGTTCCTTTGTTTGTGTTGTTGCTTTGGGTAGAGCCGAGACGAGTACGGAACGAGGAACCTGTTGAGAACGCCACGAGGATCAAGTTTTCGACAACTCGAGAACATTGCGGCAAGATGACCATACCTCGAAATCACTTCTATCTTTGCTATGCTAGTTGCTCGCTTCTTTGCTATGCCTATGCCTGCGATGCCTACCACTTGCTATATCATGCCACCCATATTGCCATGTCAGCCCCTAACCATCCTTTCCTAGCAAACCGTTGATTGGCTATGTTACCGCTTTGCTCAACCCTCTTATAGCGTTTAGTTGCAGGTAAGTGAAGTTTGTTCCTTGTTGAACATGGAGGTGTTGTTCCTTGTTGGAACATGTTTACTTGTTGGGTTATCACAATATATATCTGTTATAATTAATACATCTATATACTTGGTAAAGGGTGGAAGGCTGCCTTATGCCCGTGTTTTGTTCCACTTTGCCACCCTAGTTTCCGCCATACCGTGTTATGTTCCTTGATTTCGCTCTACACGGTTGGTGATTTATGGGACCCCTTGACAGTTCGCTTTGAATAAGACTCGCCCAAAGAAGGCCCAACATCGGTTTTACCATTTGCCACCTAAGCTTTTTCCGGTTTTCGCGAGCCCGAGGGTCATCTTTATTTTAACCTCTCACCAGGTTCTTCGAGTGCTGGTCAACCGAGCCCAGGCCACCTTGGGGAAACTCGAGGCTTGGTTTTATCCTAGCCTTCTCATCCGGATGTGCCTCGAGAACGAGATATGTGCAGCTCCTATCGGGATTTGTCGGCAAATCGGGTGGCTTTGCTGGTCTTGTTTTATTGCCGAAATGTCTTGTAGTCCGGGATTCCGAGATTGATCGGTCTTCCCGTAGAAGGAATATCCTTCGCTGACCGTGAGAGCTTATAATGGGCTTGTTGGGACACCCCGCAGGTAATATCTTTCAAAGCCGGCCCGCGTTATGAGGCAGATGGGAATTTGTTAATGTCCGGTTAGAAAACCCGTTGACCTCAATAAAATACACATCAATCAGGTGTAACTGGATGGTCTCTTCTCGCGGAGTCCGGAAGTGAACACGGTGTTGGAGTTATGTCCGACGAAGTAGTTCAGATCACTTCTTGATCGCTATTAGCTTCACGTCTGCTTTGCTTCTTCCTCGCCTCTTTATGGTAGCCACCATATATGCTAGTCGCTGCTGCAGCTCCACTTTACTACTCGTCCGCCCTATAAGCTTAAATAGTCTTGATCTCGGGTGTGAGATTGCTGAGTCCCCGTGACTCACGGATACTTCCAAAACAGGGTTCCGACGATGCAAAGGCAGTGACGACCGAGCTCAAGTGGGAGTTCGAGAGGAACGGGTCGATTATGTGTCTTTTCCGATGATCGGAGTGGTGCCAGTTGGGACGATTCGGGATCTGTAGCTTGGGGTATCTTCTTTTATTTTGGTTCCGAGTCGGACCTTGAGTGTACTCAATGATGGATGTTTATTTATGTACTTGTGAAGTGGGACCGTAAGCCAACTATGTATCTCTTTCCTTATTTATTACATGGGTTGTGTGAAGATTACCTCACTTACATTGCTTTCAATGCGGTTATGCTCTAAGTCGTGCTCGACACTGGGAGATATAGCCATCGGGGCGTTAATCTCCGCAAGTAATCAAACAAGTGGTAACAGATAGTTTTGTGATAGGATAATTTGTAACGAGCAACAAGTAACAAAAGTAAATAAAGTGGCAAGGTGGCCCAACTTTTTGTAGCAAAGGACAAGCCTGGACAAACTCTTATAATAGGAAAAGGCCCCGAGGACACATGGGAATATCGCTGCTTAGTTTTCATCACGCTCATATGATTCGCTCGGTACTTTGATAATTTGGTATGTGGGTGGAACGGTGCTTGGGTGCTGTTCTTACTTGAACAAACATCCGACTTATGATTAACCTCTATTGCAAGCATCTGCAACTACAACAAAAGTATTAAGGTAAACCTAACCATAGCATGAAACATATGGATCCAAATCAGCCCTCATTTACAACGCCAGAAACTAGGGTTTAAGCTTCTGTCACCTAGCAACCCATCATCTACTTATTACTTCCCAATGCCTTCCTCTAGGCCCAAACAATGGTGAAGTGTTATGTAGACGACGCTCACATAACACCACTAGAGGCTAGACAACAAACATCTCATCAAAATATCGAATCTAATACCAAATTCACATGACTACTAATAGCAAGACTTCTCCCATGTCCTCGTGAACAAACGAATTCACTCACAAAGCATATTCATGTTCATAATCAGAGGGTATTAATATGCATATAGGATCTGAACATATGATCTTCCACCAAATAAACCAACTAGCCAACTACAAAGAGTAATCAACACTACTAGTAACTCTACTAGTACCAATCCCGGACTTGGAGACAAGGATTGGATACAAGAGATGAACTAGGGTTTTGAGAGGAGATGGTGCTGGTGAAGATGTTGATGGAGATTGCCCTCCCGATGAGAGGAGCGGTGATGACGTTGGTGATGATTTTCCTCCCGGAGGGAAGTGTCCCCGCAGAATAGCTCACGCGAGCCCTAGATTGGTTCCGCTAAGGTTCCGCCTGTATGGGCGGAGTTTCATTCCCAAAGGTTGCTTCTGATTTTTTCTCGACGTAAAGACCTCATATAGCGAAGATGGGCATCGAGAGCTACCAGGGGCCCACGAGGTAGGGCGCTTTAGAGGGGGCGCACTTCACCCTCGTGGATCGGAAACACGCCCAATATGCACTCCTATCCAAAAGGAACTCGACGGTCCCACAAAGGATAGACCGATATTGAAACGCTTTTGCAAGGTGGATATCATTACATCAACATTACATAATAGATGGGGATACATACATAAGGCACAAATGCCACAAGAATACATCAACATCATATATAAGATCAACATCCGACTACGGATGAAACATAAACAGAAACTCAAACAACATCCACCTCGCTAGCCCAAGCTGCCGACTCGAACCTATCCCCGATCAAGAAGAATCAAGAAGAACTCCAAACAAGCAAACATCGCAAGGCCATGATCATCACAAACCTGTACCATGAATCGGTGGTGTAGTAATCATGAGCCACGAGGACTCAGCAATCCCATTACCATGGGTATCAAGACTAGCAAAGCTTAATGGGAAAGGAAGGGATAAAGTGGTGAGGTTGCAGCAGCAAGCATATATGGTGGCTAACATACGAAATGAGAGCAGAAGAGAAACAAAGGAACGGTCGTCAACTAGTAATGATCAAGAAGTGATCCTGAACTCCTACCACGCCGACATAACCCAGAAACCGTGTTCTCTCTTGATCAACCCCGAAAAGAGACACTCACGGTTACACACACGGTTGGTGTATTTTAATTGAGATCAACTTCGGTTTTCTACAACCGACATTAACAAATTCCCATCTGCCACATAACCGCTGGCACGGCTTTCAAAGTTCAAACCCTGCAGGGTGTCCTAACTTAACCCATGATAAGCTCTCGCGATCAACGAAGAATAGACCTTCTCCCGGAAGACCGATCAGTCTCGAATCCTGCCACAAGACATTTCGACAGAATAAAACAAGTCCAAGAAGACCGCCATGCGCCGACAATCCCGATAGGAGCTGCACATATCTCGCTCGTGGCAACACCGGATGAGACAGGCTACAGTAAAACCAATCCTCAAGTTGCCCTAAGGTGCTCAAGAGGTTGTTCGGCCAGCACTTAGAGAAGCACGTCCGGGGGCTAATAAAGATGACCTCGAGAGAGCGACTCCCAAGGGAAAAGTAGGTGGTGGTGAGGCAAATGATAAAACCAATGTTGGGTCTTGCCAAAGTCT
>JAHIAM010017263.1:0-16292 GCA_021605205.1 Aegilops longissima | reverse complement strand
AAACCAACCCTTCTACCACGTTAGGGCACGCTTAGCATCGCTTGGCATGTCATGCATCGTTATGCATCTTTTACCGTATTCATTGTTTCTTCCTCTTTCTCCTAGACTACGAGACCGACGCCAACCGCCGCTCGACCACAAGGTTGACGACTTCTCTTGCCGAGCAAAGTGCAAGCCCCCTTGATCACCGAATCGCCACTCTTCTCTATACCGCTTGCATTAGAGTAGCATAGCATGTTACCGCTTTGAACTTATACCCCGCATAGCCTCGCTCTTGTAACTTCTGTTACCTTACCGCAATCCTATATGCTTAGTTTAGGATGCTAGTACTTTCATCTCGTGGGCCCTACTTTCCCGTCCGCCCATTGCAATATTATCGGGCCGTGATCACCGGAGTTGATCACGGTATATACTATATACTTATACATGATACATGTGAGACTAAAGTCGGGTCACATGGAGCACCCGGTGGATCTTTTGTGGCGGAGCGAAGGTGTTGAGACCGCTTAGAGAGAGGTGGGCCTGGCCCGCTCGGCTCTCATGTTACTTAACACGCTTAACGAGGTCTTGGTATTTGATCCGGTTCTACGAGCTTATACGCACTAACCATCTACGCGGAGTAGTTATGGGTATCCCGCCGCCGGGTATCACCGGCACTTCAGACGCACACGGAGCGCGCTACGATTGGACCGAACGCCGTTAGGCTAGGTCGCTTCCGGCCGCAACGGGTGTGTCTTCAGGCGAGGGCCTGCACTGCGCTTAGGTTTAGACCGCGGCGGCCTTCACAGGTTTAGGTGGGCATGATGTTGATCTTCCGCGCGGGCATGACCCCAAAGTGTGTCCGCCAAATGGATCAGCGTCTGGTAAGATGGTGCACCGCAGGAAGTTAATCTATTCGGATAGCCGTGATCTTCTAATGGACGATTTGGAGTTGTACCTTGAGCTTATGACAACTAGAACCGGATACTTGATAAAACACACCTTCCAAGTGCCGATATAACCGTGGTCGCCTCGCCGTGGTTATGAGGTGGGATTACCGGTAGGATTATTGCTATATGATGTTACTTGGAGGACTTCCGTTGTCCTCTTCTGGTAAGAGTGTCCGTGGTTTAGTCTTCTAAGACTAGCTATCCCCTCTTATTCGGGCATTCTACAGCCTACCCACGATATGGCCTTTACACATATATCCATGCATATGTAGTGTAGTTCTTGCTTTGCAGTACTTTGGATGAGTACTCACGGTTGCCTTGTTCCCCTTTTCCCTATCTCTACTCGATTGTGCAATCGACGATGGAGCCCAGAGCGACGCCCCTATGACGACTACTACTCCCGGAGGCGCTTTACTACGCAGCAGCTCACCGACGATTACAGGAGTGACCTAGGAGGATCCCAGTGGAGGCCCTGCCTCTTTCTATCTCAGATCCCAGCTTGTGCTAGCCATCTTATGGCACCTTGTTTAACTTATGTCCTGCATCAGATATTGTTGCTTCACGACTGCCTATGATCGAAAGCACTTTGTATTCGAGCCCTCGAGGCCCCTGGCTTGTATTATGATGCTTGTATGACTTATTTTATTTGTAGAGTTGTGTTGTGATATCTTCCTTGAGTCTCTTGATCTTGATCGCATACATTTGGCATGATTAGTGTAGATTGAATCGAGGGCGCCACAAGTTGGTATCGAGCCGATCGCCTAGGAATCCCCTTTCACACTCCTTGGTCAAGTGAGTCAGACATTGCAAAACTTTTACTAACTTGGCTTGTGCCTTACGGCCCACGCCGCCATCGGGTGGTATTAGGATCTTTTACTCCCCGACCTTTACTCGACTCGACTTCTTCTACTCGGGTTAAACGATTTTACTAACTATCACTAGGATCCCGTGACCGCATTCACCCCAAGATGGATATAGCCTTAGTTGTTTTTGGGATTGTATTTGAGCAATTTCACCGCCATTTGACCTTTGAAACGCCTTTGTTTTCGATGGAACCCACGAGGCAGGTCGCGGCGCCACACGACGATTGGTGCTCGGGATCACCCGGTGCTAGCCGAGATGATGACCTATCCGTTATCGCCGGCACCCCGAGTACACCGCCTATGAGGAGTACCAGACTATAACCAGAGCAGATCCGCCATCATCCACCTCTACTCGGAGTACGAGTCCACTATCGTGGCCGCACACCGCACATGGTGTTGGAGTGACTATCGATATGGCGTCCACGATGTCGCTATGCTGCTCGACACGCCTTCGCGAGTATCGAGTTGGACACTCCCCTTCGCACATTGCTATCGGCCCGATGTTGGTGAGGAGGGTTACTACACGCTGCCACACCATCGCACCAGAGAGCTCCTTCCACCATCGTAACTTTGTTCTCGATGCGATGGGCTGGATCGAGCTAACCGAGTTTTCCCACGAAGTTGTACATCACCCACGACTCTACCGTCTCGACGCTGATGCACCCTTTGTCCGACCGGAGAGCTGCCTGCTCGCGATTTACCCAGCCAGACCGTGATGCCCTCAGGTGTCGGTGGCTGACGGGAGGCTACTCTCCAAGACTTGGCCCCTTCCTCGCCACTGACGCCGGATTCAGCACCGAGTATCCGTGCCCCTGTGTCACCGACGTGGAGGACTATCCATCGCCGCACTATCACTTTCGCTAAGCCACTCCGCATCATGGGACCTGATGTAGACTTGCTTGTTAGTATTTGATGTATTCGCCAAGCCCGTGGTGCCGCCTTATGATGTAGTAGTCTATGTAATCGACTCTATGTATCGAACTCTATGCATGATTCCTTTGTAAGATATGCCAACTACTATGTAGTTCCCATCATGCTATTTCATTATGCATGTTTCATCATGAATGACCTGCCTTTGCTTAATTTCTCAAATGTAACTACCCCTTATAAAATAGCAGGATGGTTAGGCCAAGGGTCGGGGTCGGGTGCCAACTTCCCACCACCGCCGAGTACATGGCTGGTATGATCCAACAGCTCGAGATGAATCGCCGCTCATGGGAAATGGGCTCGCCTCGCCCAATATGCACCAAAGACCCAAACGGGACAACTCGCAGGATTTCATACGTCAACCCCAGCGTACCCAGCTCAACCAGCCATCGGATGCCGAGACGCCCGGACATCACCTATGAGATGGAGTCTCTGATGTAGCCCCGCCACTATGTCACTTTTGCTTCCTTCTTCCGGGACCCAGCTCAATGGTGGGACAGCCACCGTCAGATTTCCCGCTTGAACACTCATCACCGCCGATTCCAGGCTCCGCTCGCTTCATCCTCAAGGGGTCATGGACCGAAGAAGCGTGAATTCGCAACCTCACCCAAGGCAACAAGACTGTTGAAGTTTATCAGAGTTCTGGACTTGTCTCGCTATGTCAAGAGGATTTGCAACCGATGCACGCAGGAGAAGTTCCGGACGGCTTCGTCGACATCAAGCTCGCACTTCTAGTGCACGATTTTGCTGATTTCGCCACCTTGGTGAACAAAGCTATTAAGCAAACTGGTCTGCAGGAATACCAGAGTTTAACAGCAATGCGACACGGCTCATTTCGCCCGCCCTCGCAGGGAAGATATGGATTCCCAACAGCATGTACCAAAAATGCACCGCCCAAAGCAACTATGCTACACCCCCGCCACAACTAAGCAGCCCAAGCTTCGCCCCCACCCCAAGCCCTGCTCCCACTCCCAATAATGGTTTTGGCCAAAGTGACAGCCAGGCACCGTTTAGAGAATGCAACGAACGTAATCAATCGCCTTCCAAAGAAGGCCGGGAAACATAACCGCAACAACACCGCAAGTCTTATGGGCAAGCTCAGCCAACCAGTTGATCTAAACGGCTCAAGACCAACCTCAATTGGATGGGTACACTTTCGTAAATTTCCCAAAGATTGCCTTATTTGATAAGGCATCGATTCATTCATGTCTCAAGATTTTGCATTCATGCATGGATTAAAAGTGAAGACAAATGCTTCACTATTAGTACACACCCCGGCCAATGTCGGACTTCCATGATTTGCAACGACGCCCCTTGAAATCAAGGAATGGAATTCTTGTCTTCCATCGTAAGTCTTGTAGCATTACCCATTGGAATGAATTGGTTGAAAGGATACGGCCAATCGCTTGGCCACTAAGACCGGCCCATCCGCGCACCTTCGATGAAATCGGTTACAATGCTCGCCCGTTCAAGATGCCGAGGCAAGGCCTATGCATTGAATGCATTGAACGCCGCACACTCGAGGGAATTGAAAACATTCCGCGCTTACATTTCCAAGACGCTTTTCCCAAGAACTTCCGGATTCCCCCAGGGCTGTCAATTGGCCATCGATTGAAACCTGCACCACCCTATAGCCAAGGGCCCTACAAGATGGCCCCGATGAACTCCTTGAACTAAAGGAGGAAATCCAAATCTCTTCAAAGGGTTTATTCGCCCTTGTCCTTGGGGAGCATTTTCTTTGTCAAAAGAAGGATGGGACAAACCGATTGGTCCAAGACTACCGCCCTATAAATCAAGCTACCATTCGAATAAGTATCCTCTTCCTGATCAATGATCTTTATGATCAACGGGTGGTTCGCCTGTTCTCAAACTCGACTTGAGGTTGGGTTAACCAGATCCGGGTTCGGGAGGATATCCCCAAGACCGCATTTTGGACTCTTATGGTTCATACAGTACACCGCCATGTCTTCGCTTAACCAATGCCCCACCTTCTCTCGCCGATGAACTATATATTCATGGATTACCTCGACAAGTTCGCCGTGGTTTATCCGATGATATCCCGATCTATTCCAAGAATGAAGAAGAACATGTAACATCTTCGCCTGTGCCGAAAAGCTACGAGAGCATCAACTCTATGCCAAGTTCTCCAAATGTGAATTTCGCTTCCAAGTAACCTATCTTGGGCATGTCATTTCTAAGGATGGTATTGCCCAACCCCGAACGAAGTTCAGGCTATTCTCGATTGACTCCTCCAAGAACGATAAGTCGGTTTTTCTCTCGCCATATTGCCGCCGATTCCCGAGAACTTCTCCAAGATTGCCGTGCCTCCGACTAACCTGCTGCATAAAGGCGCAAGTTCCAATGGATGATAAGTGTCGTGAAAGTTTCCAGCACTCAAAGACAAGTTGACTTCGCCCCAGGCTAGCTCCTCCCGATACTAAGAAGGACTTATTTATCGCGACGCTTCGTCAAGGATTAGGCGGTGTCCTAATGCAAGAGCGCAGTAGTTGCTTATGCCTCGACAGCTAATGCCTCACGAGGAGAACTACCCACCACGAATTCAACTTGTCCATTTCATGCGCCTAAAGCAAAGGGCGACATTACCTTTCGTAATCGCTATGAGATCTACACCGACCACCAAAGTCCAAGTATCTGCTACTCACCGCCTGAACCTCCCCACAGAGATGGATGGAGACTGCGATTTTGATTTGGGTATTTCCATACGCATAAGGCTAATGTAATGGGATGCCTTGAGCCGCAAGTCTTATCGCAACCACCTTCGTTCACCAAGTTCAGCCCCACTTGTGAAGAATTCGTAAAGCTGAACCTCCACATTGTTCCTCCGTGCCTTCGCCCTCCTCCCGGAGTTCCGCAAGATGAATCTCCGTGTTGTTCCCTCGGGTTCCTCTATACCCGGCTGTTGAACCCGATCTCGGCACCATAAAGACAATGCAGGATTTGACTCGGTCTACAAGCTTAAACAAGACGTCGAAAGGAAATCCCTCCTTCACTATTGCCGATGATGGCGCTTTGTACTTCAAAGGCCGCTTAGTGGTGCCGTAAGAAGGAAAATCTGAATATGACTCGAAGGTTATGCAAGAAGCTCATGATACCCTATGTATCCACCCCGCAGACAAAGATGTATCAAGACATTCGCCGAGATTCCGTGGTCTAATATGAAGGACATTGCTCGCTATGTTTGAGTGTGACGCTTGCGTCAGATCAAAGGAACATCAAAGGCCTCGAACTCCACCTATCTCTATTCGAATGGAAATGGGAATGTTGAAATGGACTTCCCACCGGATTTCCAAATCGCAAAGGTAATGATGCATTGTCGCCATTGACCGTTTAAAGGCAATTTTCCGCGGTCAAAGAAACGATCACCGCTAGCCCTTGAACCTCTATATGTCCAATTGTTTCACTTCACGGTATTCCACCGTTATCGCTCGACCGTGGCAACTTATTCACTTCAAGATTCCGGCAAGTTTTCAAGAAGCTATGGGACTCATTTATCTTTCAAGATTCTTCATCCGCAGTCCAAGGGCAAGTTGAAGGTCAACCAAATTCTCAAGACATGCTTCGAAGCTTGTGTCGTTCTTCGCAAGAAATGGAGGAATCTCTCCGTATGTGAGTTCTCTTATAATAATAGCTATCAGTCTCAAGATGGCCCCTTCGGTGTTATATGGACGAAAGTGCCAACCCTCCAACGTCAAACGGGAACGCCCACTCTTCGCCGGATATTATCCAACATGCCAAGAACAAGTCCGCATTATTCGCGAGAATCCAAGACCGCCCCCAAAAGAGTAATTATGACCGCATCACAAGGACATGGTCTATCAACCGCAAAGGCTATCTTCGCACCCAATGAAGGGTGCTCACCGCCGATCAAGGGCGTTAGCGCCGCTTATTGGCCCTTTCACTATTCCGAAAGGCGGAAAAGTTATCAACGAGCTTCAACCTTTCTGTTCACGGGTGTTCCACGTGTCCCAACTCCGACGCTGCTTCAAGGACCCAATCCGGAAAGGACCATGAAGTGCTCGAATTGCAACAGACCCTCCTATAAAGAGCATCCGTCCGTTCCACCAAGTGAACGCCCCCGCCGAAGGCATCGTTCTCAAGGTCCAAAGGGTCAATCACTCAAGATGAAGCCACCGGGAACGCGAGGATCGTTTTGAGATGAATATCCCGACTTTTTTCTACTCCTAAATCTCGGACGAGATTTCTTTAGTGGAGGAGATTTGTAAGGGTGGTTATGCAACAAGAATCATCCCGTTCAATTAACCTCTCGATTCGGACCCGCCCTAAAACAAAAATTAAAACTAAAACAAATGATAAAGAGTTCAAAATAAGTTCTAAAATGTTCCGGGTTTTCTAAAATACCAACCTAATATTTAGGGTGCAAATATTTACAAATGTCGAGATTTTAAATAAACCAAACAGAAAAGAAAAATAAAAAGGAAAAAAACAAAAAAAAAGAGAGGGGGATAACCCCCGCCCACCCCCCCTCCCTTGGCCCATCCCCCTTCCCGGCCGCCCACGCCCACCCACCCCCGATAACCCCTTCCCACCATTAACCCTAGCCATCGACCCCCTCCTCCCCTGGATCTGGATCTGGAGGCCCCGACCGACCACCCCAAGACCATCCCACCTCCCGCCTGGCCGACCCCCCGCCAATCGGCCCCGGCCTCCTCCTCCGACGCCTGGGCCCCTCCTCCGCGCTTCGAGCCCCTGGGCCCGGGCCTTGGCCGGAGCCCTCCCCGCCCCCCCGACGGCCGCCCCCCCCATGAGCAAATTGCCGAGACCACCCCAAAGGAGGCTCCTCCTCTTCCTGTCAAACGGCCACGACCCCCCGGCCCTTTCACCCGGGGTCTGGGCCTGCCTTTCGGGCCTGGGACCCCCCTCCTTTCCCACTTTGGCCGGATCCGCCGAGGTTGACGCCCCGCCACCGCGGCTCCCTTCCCCCTGGCGCTTTAGGGGCGCCCACGACCTCGCCTCTGCTCCGCCGCCGAAAGCCTCGATTCCCCAGACGGCGCGGCCCAACCATTCGCCGCCGCCGGCCGGCCGGGGTCCCGGCCCCCGGGCCTATCTCGATCGGCCGACCCCCGATCGGCTGTCCACGCCAACCAATTCTCACCGACGGGGGGTCCCACCCAAAAGGAACGCTTTTAAATAAAAAAAAGTTAAAATGGAATTAAAATGAATTAAATTAATTACTAAATAATTAGCTAATTAATTAATTGAGTAATTAATTAAACTAATTAATTTCGATTAGTTAAACCAATCATTAGTTAAATTAATTGGGTAATTAATTAAACTAATTAATTTGAATTAATTAACACTAATTATTAATTAACTTAATTAACTAAGGTTAATTAAACTTTGATTAGGCTAATTAACTTAATTAAGAAATGTTAATTAACTGATTAGGTTAATTAATTAGTGAATGACATGGGGAACTGCGTGGTTGACTTAGTCAACCTCGATGGTCGATGACGCCAAGATGACCTCATGCCGATGTCATAAATGCCATTTCAAATTAATTAAATAATTAATTAAAATTCCGTAAATTAATAAAATCTTTATAATCATATCTTTAACCGTAGTTTGATTAAAATATTTTCAACATGAAAGTTAACCAAGACGAACCGAACGCAATTGCTCGGCCCACCACACGCCCTAACCTATCGAACCCGAACTTTCCTCTCCGTTCATCCGTTCGACAGACGTCCGAACCGGATAACTTCCCGGATGTTTTCCCAAACCGTAACCCTCTACCAGTTAGGGCACGCCAGCATCGCTTTGGCATGTCATGCATCTTATGCATCTGTATGTATTCATTGTTTTTCCCCTTCTCCCTAGACTAAGACCGACGCCCGAAATTACAAAGGTCGACGACTTCTCTTGCCGGAGCAACCAGCAAGCCCCCTTGATCACCGGATATCGCTTACTTTCTATACGCTTGCATTAGAGTAGCATAGCATGTTACGTTTGAACTCCTATACCGCCGCATAGCCCGCCCTTGTAACTTCGTTGTTACCTTACCGCAACCATATGCTTAGTTTAGGATGCTAGTATTTATCCGGGCCCTACTTTCCCCGTCTGCTCCCGTTAATATTATCGGGCCGGATCACCGGGAGTTGATCACGGTATATACTATATACTTATACATGATACATGGAGACTAAAGTCGGGTCGGCCGATGGAGCACCCGCAGTGGATCTTTGTATGAGGTGCGTGTTGAACCGCTTAGGAGAGAGGTGGGCCTGGTTCGCGCTCGTTACTTAACACGCTTAACGGGTCTTGGTATTTGATCTTGGCTACGAATTTACACCAACCATCTACGCGAGTAGTTAGGGTATCCCCCGGTATCACCGGCACTTTGACGCCGCACGCGCCCGATTGACGAACGCCTTAGGCTAGGTCTGCCCGCCGTTTCCCGCAAGTGTGTTTTGGGCCCGCACTTGCCTTAGGTTTAACCCGCGGCCTCACAGTTTTGGTGGGCGCGACGGTTGATCTTCCGCCGGGCATGACCCCAAAGTGTGTCCGCCAAATGGGATCAAGCGGTTGGTAAGATGGTGCACCCAGGGAAGTTAATCTATTTGATAGCCGGATCTTCGGTAAGGACACTTGGAGTTTATTGAGCTTATGACAACTAGAACCGGATACTTGATAAAACACCCTTCCAAGTGCCGACATAACCGTGGTCGCTTCGGTGGTTATGAGCAGGGATTACCGGAGGATTATTGCTATATGATGTTACTTGAGGACTTCCTTGTCCCTTCTCGTCGGCAAGAGTGTCCGTGGTTTAGTCTTCTAAGACTAGCTATCCCCTTATTCCGATTCCGCCACCCACCGATATGGCCTTTACACATATATCCATGCATATGTAGTGTAGCTTGCTTTTAGTACTTTGATGAGTACTCACGGTTGTTGTTCTTTTTCCCTATTCTACTGATTGCGCAATCGAGATGGAGCCAGAGCCACGCCTATGACGATACTACTCCGGAGGCGCCATACTACGCAGCCCCGCCGACGAACTGGAGGACCTAGGAGGATCCTGCAGAGGCCTACCTCTTCGACCAGATCCCTTTGTAGCCATCTTATGGAACCTTGTTTAACTTATGTCCACAGATATTGTTGCTTCCGGGACTGCCATGATCGAACTTGTATTCGAGCCCTCGAGGCCCCCGGCTTGTATTATGATGTTGTATGACTTATTTTTATTTGTAGAGTTGTGTTGTGATATCTTCCTGAGTCTTGATCTTGATCGATACATTTTGCGCATGATTAGTGTACCATTGAATCGGGGCCACACGATTTCGAGATTAGGATTTTCCCGATTGCTCGAGAGGTATCTTCGGCCCACTCAAGAATGCACATCACTATAAGCCTTGGGCATTGTAACAATGAGTTAGTTTGGATGATGTATTACAAACGAAAAGAGATTCGGAACAGATTGAACTAGGTATTGAGAAACCGACGATCGAATCCGCAAGTAACCACCGATGACAAAGGAACAACGATGTTGTTATGCGGTCCGACCGAAAAGATCTTCGATAATATGTAGGAGCCAATATGGGCATCCGTGTTCCGCTATTGGTTATTGACCGTAGAGGTGTCTCGGCCATGTTTAATAGTTCTAACCCGTAGGGTCCACGCTTCGCTCGTGAATATAGTACTATGAGTTATGTATGTTGGTGACCAATGTTGTTCGAGTTTTATGAGATCACGATATGACGAGGAACTCCGGAATGGTCCCACGAAAGATTGATATGTGGATAGTAGTGTTTGAGCTCCAAGGGTTCCTATCGAAGGGGTTCCGGATGTTTCAAATGTTTGGGCACGAACACTTTATCCGGGCCAAAGGGAAAGCCCACAGGTTTTGGAAAGGAAAAGGAAGTTTTTTGAGTTGGGGCTGCACGCCGGTCCTCGGGCTGGTCCGACGCCGAACCTGGGTTCGCCCCGAGTCCGAGAAGGACTTGCCTTTCGAGGAAACCGACTTTTGTGGAGGCTTTCCAAGTTTCAACCCCAAGGCTCAACATATAAATAGAGGGGGGCTAGCACCCAAGACACATCAAGAAACACCAAGTCGTGCCGGAAACCCCGCCCCTCTAGTTTATCCTCCGCCATAGTTTTCATAGTGCAGGGTAACGCGAGATTGTTCTTCACCAACACCGCACACGCCGCTGTTGGAACTCATATACTACTTCACCCGCCTTGCGGATCAAGAAGGCGAGGACGCCATCGGCTGAACGTTGGGAACTCGAGGTGCCGGGCTCGGGTACTTGATCGGTCGATCGTGAAGACGCATTTACTACATCAACCGCGTGATAAATTTAACGGCCCACGAGGGTACGAGACAACACTCCCTCTCGCTAGCATCACCATGATCTTGCAGCGAGGATTTTTTGAAAATTACAGCTCCCCAAAGGGTATCGAGCCAAGTTTTTTGCGGATGTTATATGCACGGTAGAACACAAGTGAGTTGTGAGCATAAAGTCATACCGCTACCAAAGATGTCATACTTTGGTTCGGGCGGTATTGTTGGATGAAGGCCCGACCGACATTGCCAGACGCCAACCTGGCTAGCATGCTTTGCACACAGTGGGCGGGTGTCGCCCCAACTTTAGTTGAACGAAAGGCTACCCCTCCTTAGAAGGTTAAACAACACTAACTTGATTTAACATGGGTTTTGATGCATAGGTAAGAACGGTTCTTGCTCCTAGGGGACTAAAACTTGAACAACAAAGTAGAGGACGCCAACTTGTTTTTGCAGGCATGTTGTGATGTGATATTCAAGGCATGTGAAGGAAATATGCCCTAGAGGCAATAATAAAGTTATTATTTATTTCTTATATCATGATAAATGTTTATTATTCATGCTAGAATTGTATTAACCGAAACATAATACATGTGTGAATACATAGACAAACAGATTGTCACTAGTATGCCTCTACTTGACTAGCTCTGATCAAAGATGGTTATGTTTCCAGCCATAGACAAGTTGTTTTGATTAATGGGATCACCCATTAGGAGAATGATGTGATTGAATGACCCATTCCGTTAGCTTAGCACACCATCGCTTTAGGCTATTTTTCATGACTTATACATGTTCCTATGACTATGAGATTATGCAACCCCAACGGAGGAACACTTTTGTGCTACCAAACGCAAACGAATCGGGTGATTATAAAGGAGCTCTAGGGTGTCTCCAAAGGTAATTGTTGGGTTGGCGATTTGAGATTAGGATTTGTCATCCATTTCGGAGAGGTATTGCCCTCGGTAATGCACATCACTTAAGCCGAAGCATTGCAACTAATGAGTTAGTTTGGATGATGTATTATAATTTGGTAAAGAGATTGCGAACTAGATTGAACTAGGTATTGAGATACCGACGATCAATCTCGCAAGTAAATACGATGACAAAGGGAACAACGATGTTGTTATGCAACCGATAAAGATCTTCAGAATATGTGGGAGCCAATATGAGCATCTAGGTTCCACTATTGGTTATTGACCGAGACGGTCTGGCCATGTTCAATAGTTTCGAACCCGTAGGGTCCGCGGCTTAACGTCGAAGCTATACTATGAGTTTATATGTTTTGATGTATCAAGGTTGTTCGAGTCCCGATGTGATCACAACATGACGAGGAGTATGAAATGGTCGAGACATGAAGATTGATATATTGAAGCCTATGTTTGATATCGGAAGTATTCCGGTGAAATCAGGATTTTACCCAGTACCGGAGGTTACCGAACCCCCGAGAGGTAAATGGGCCTTGTGGTTTTTAAGAAGAGGAGAGGTGGTCGGGGGCCGCGCCCCCCCCTTAGTCCAATAGGACAAGGAGAGGGGGCCTTCCTTCTCTCCTCCTCTTTTCCCAAATCCTATTCCAATTAGAAAGGGGGAGTCCTCCCGTGAGTAGGATTTCCCCGCCTTTTGGCCGACCCCCTTGTTTTTATATAAAAGGGGGGGAAACCCTAAACACAAGTTGATCCTTGATCTTCCCAAGAAGTGTGCCCCTCCACCATAGTCCACCTCGAATTCGAAGGTGTTAGGCGGCCCCTCGATCGGTAGAAACAACATCGCCACCACGCCGCGGTGATTTAAACTTCCTCAACACTGGCGATCGAGTTCGAGGGACGCCATCGGTGAACGTGCAAACCGGAGGTGCCACGCTCGACTTGATCGGCCGGATCCTAAGATGTACGACTACATCAACCGAAGCAGCTTCCGCTTTGGCCCACGAGGGACGTGGACAACACTCTCCTCTCGCTATGCATCACCATGATCTTGCGTGCGAGGAATTTTTGAAATTACTACGCTCCCCAACAAAGGACCGAGCCGGTTTTATGCGAGATGTCATATGCACGGAAAACAAGTGAGTTGTGGGCTTATAAGTCATATGCTTACCAGATGTCATGCTTTGGTTGGCGGTATTGTTGGAGAAGCGCCCGGACGACATTACGCTGACCTTACGCGAGACCGTTCTCCGACGGTTTGCAACGAGGTGGCTAGCGGGGGTTTCTCCAACTTTAGTTGAATGGTGGTACGCCCGTCCGGGGAAACAACACCAACTTGACAAACTATCGCTGTGGTTTTGAAGGTAAGAACGGCTTGCTAAGCCCGTAGCAGCCACGTAAAATTTGCAACAACAAAGTAGATGACGCCTAACTTGTTTTTGCAGGCATGTTGTGATGTGATATGATCAAGACGTGATGCTATATTTTATTGTATGAGATGATCATGTTTTATAACCAAGACGCAACGGCAGGAGCCATATGGTTGTCGCTTATTGTATGCAATGCATCGCCTTTAATGCTTTTACTTTATCACTAAGCTGAATAGTCAGAAGAAAGATTGGCAGACGACAACGATGCTACGATGGAGACGTTGTCGCCCTTTTATTGGGGGCCGGGGATGGATGGTGGAAAACTTTTTTGCGGATGTTTATTTTTGAATCTTGCCAGCATTATAAGATGAATAAAAAAAGTATAAGTGTTCTCCCAGTATGCACCCTTGAAAGTTCTTCGTAGACACCACGTGATGATCGGGGTGATAGGCTCTACTTAAATACAACGGTAAAACAGTTGCAAGCGGAATACTTAGTTAAACTTGACGAGCCAGCATATAAGATATGGACTAACACGGAGACCAAAGGTAGAGCGTGAATCATATAGTAGATATGATCAAATAGTGATGTTCACCATTGAAACTACTCCATCTCACGGATGATCGGACATGGTTTAGTTGATTTGGATCACGGATCACTTAGAGGATTAGAGGGATGGCCCTGTTGTTGTTAATTTTTAATGCATTCCGAGAAAGCAAAGTTGAAAGATGATGGTGGAATTACACGGATGGGTCCCTAACTTGAGGATTATCCTCATGGCTGAGTAAGAATTACGCCCCGAAGCACCGCGGATGCGAGGCCTGCCGAGGAGCAACACCGATGTTATGAACGCCTGCGAGCAAACGATGACTACCGAAGTTCAGGTGCCATGCTTTACGGCTTAGAACGGGACTTCAACGACGTTTGAACCCAGTAGCATATGAGATGTTCCAGAGTTAAAGTTAATATTTCAAGCAAATGCCCCGATTGAGAGATATGAAGTTCCAATAAGTTCTAACCAAGATGGAGGAGAATAGTTCCGGGGCATATACCCAAAATTTCGGGTATAATAATCACTTGATTCAACCGAGTTAATCTTCCCGATGATAGAGCATTGAAATTCTCCAATCATCGCCAAAGTACAAGAGCTTCTGATGAACTATAACATGGGGATGGATAAGACATTCTAGCCTTCGCAATGCTAAAGGGCCCGGAAGTAGAAATCAAGAAAGAGCATCAAGTGTTGATGGTCAACAAGACCAAAGCCAAGAAAAAGGGCAAAGGGAAGAAGAAGGAACTTAAGAAGAACAAAGAAGGTTGCGCCAGAGAAGAAACCCAAGTCCGACCTAAGCTAAAGAGTGCTTTTTAGCAAGGCCGGGTCATGAAGCGGAACTGCCCAAGTATTTGGGGATAAAAGGATGGCAAGGTGAAAAAAGTATATGTGATATACATGTTATTGATTGTACCACTAATGCTCGCAGAGCACTGGTATTTGATACGGTTCTCTAATATTTGCAACCAAAAGGGCTGGATTCAAGATTGGGTAAGGACGAGGTGACCCCGGGGAAATGGTTCCAAAGTCGATGTGATCGCGGTCGGCACGCTACCTCACATCTACCTTCGGGATTAGTATTAGACCAAATAATTGTTATTTGGTGCCGCCTGAGCATGAACATTATATCCGGATCTTGTTTGATGCAGACGGTTATTCATTTAAATCTGAGAATAATGGTTGTTCTATTTATATGAGTAATATCTTTTATGGTCGCCCACCCTTGAAGAGTGGTCTATTTTTGAATCTATAGTAGTGATACACATATTCATAATGTTGAAGCCAAAAATGCAGAGTTGATAATGATAGTGCAACTTATTTGTGGAATGCCCTTTATATCGGGTAAAGCGATGAAGAAACTCCATACCGATGGACTTTTGGAACCACTTGATTATGAATCACTTGGTATTTAGAACCGGCCTCATGGGCAAGATGACTAAAACGCCATTCCCAACTATGGAGAGAGCAAAGATTTGTTGGAAATCATACAAGATGTATGTGGTCCATGAATGTTGAGGCTCGAGGCGGATATCGTATTTTTCCACCCAGATGATTTAAGGATATGGGTATATGTACTTAATGAAACATAAGTATGAAACTTTTAAAATTCAAAGAATTTCAGAGTGAAGGAAAAATCAAAAAAATAAAGTTTCTATGATTTGATCGTGGAGGAAATATTTGAGTTAGATTTTCACGAAACAATGCGGAATAGTTTCAACTCACGCCACCCAACACCACAAATAATGGTGTGTCCAAACGCGAATCGTTTTTACTTGATATGGTGCGATCTATGATGTCTCTTACTGATTTACCGCATCGCTTTGGGGTTATGCTTTAGAGACGCTGCATTCACGAAATAGGACACCATCAAAATCCGCTGAGATGACGCCGAACTATGGTTTGGCAAGAAACCAAAGTTACTGCTTAAAGTTTGGGGCTGGGCTTTGTGAAAAAGCTACAACCGATAAGCTAACCCAAATCGGAGAAATGTGTCTTCATAGGATACCCAAAGGAGACGTGGGTACACCTTCTATCACAAATCCAAAGGCAAGATTTTTTGCTAAATTCTGAGTTTTTCTAGAGAAGGAGTTTTCTCAAAGAAGTGAGGGAGGAAATAGAACTTGATGAGGTAATCCCTACTCCCTTATTGAAAGTAGTTCATCGGAAAACCGTTTCCACACCACACCAATTAGTGAGGAAGTTAATGATGATGACTGAAACTTCGATCAAGTTGTTTAACCTAGGTAACCAGAGTAAGATCCGCACGGGGACGGTAATCCTGTTCGAAGTTATTTACGACCATGACGAACCACGAACTATGAAGAAGCTGGTGAGCCCAGATTCCGCAGTGGCTTGAGGCCATGAATCTGAGATGGGATCCATGTATGAGAACAAAGTGTGGACTTTGGTT
>JAHIAM010017262.1:0-15354 GCA_021605205.1 Aegilops longissima | reverse complement strand
AGATCCGGCCCCCCGGGGGTTTTCCGCTTTCTCGCTAAGTCCCGGATTTTGCATATTTTCAAGCATTTTCATCGTAGATCGTCATTCTGCATCATTTTCATTTGAGCTCATCTTGATGCCCTAAATGCTGTTAGAAGAGTGCTATGTGATGTTAGTTTCAGATTCTTATCAGAACATGCACTTTTGTCATTTTTGCCATGATTGATGTGTGCACCCTATGAACTTGAGTCCTACATGTGTTTTGTAATATGCCATGCCATCTTTACAGGGTGTATGCTATGTATTTTTGTGATCTATGTGGTGACTAGCACAAGCATGCAAACTAGGCTTCATGATGTTGCTGATTTCAGCCCTGCTTGGTCGATATTTTTATGTCATGTAAACTTGATGCTAGTAGAGAGATCCATGCTTATTTTGAGATACTTCAGTAAGGATGTTTTGTTATACATGTCTTTCTCTATCCATCCATGCCCTTGTTTGCAATTATGGAGTGCCATAGCTTGAGTCAATCGAGCTCTACTTTTGCTATAAATGTTTCCTGCAGATTGTTTACATGTTATTCAATTTTGCCAAGGTTGTTGTAGTTGATCCATGCATGCTATGATGTTGTTCTTGCCATGTATATCTTCTATGCCATGTCTTCACTGTGAGTTGCCTTTCCATGCCATGTATTGCTCTGTGGTGAGTGGTTCAAGCTCACCAACATGCCTACTTATCGTTGTTCCTCGCCATGTTCAAATCTGTAATATAACTTGCCATGTTTACATGGGTGCCATCATATTTTCTCGATCCTTTTTGCCTTATGGTCAAGAAAGGACATTTGTTCTATGCAATTAGTAGATTCATTCCATGTCTTTTGTTTGCCATGATAAGTTCATGTAACATGCTGTTTGATAGCTCTAAACATTGCAACCCTCGATGTTATTTCGCTAATGTCCTAAATCGTTATTATTTGCAATCTTGCCATGTCATTTTGAGCGTGTTCTAGTTGTTTATGGAGATAGCTCAGTGTTCATGTTTTGTCATGCTTTACCTGTAGATCATGTCCATGCCTTTTCTTCTCATGTTGGGGTGCTGTAGCATGTTGTTTTGATGCTTGCAATATGCCTAGTTGCTGTTTTGGATGATTGTTGCTTTAACTTGTATAGGGTGTATGTGTTGAACTGCTGTTCGCTTTTGAGTGTGCTCTATATGAAACTTGCTTGATTTTGCATGTAGTTTCATATTATCATGTTGCATCCTTGTTTTGAGGTGTTTTTGATGTTTGTATGCATTTTGCATCAATGCCATGTTTAACTTGTTTTGCTCATATCTTCTAGGCCGAGTCTCTAATTAAATGAACTTTATATGTAACTTGACTAGAATTTCGTGTAGATCATCGTGGTGCATCTTAACTTTCTGTTTAACAACTTGAACATAAGGTTTATTCAGATCTGGACCAATTTCGAAATTTGCATATGAGGACTTACCGAATTGTTATATGTTGTTCCCTACTTATTTAAACTTGCTTTGATGTGTTGTTTTGTTTGCATCATCTCTTGCCATGAGTAGCTTCATGTAGTTTTGTCATGCATCATTCTTGGTTGAGCATCATGTCTTGTTCATGTGTGGTGTGTTTACCTATGTTGTGTGCTTCTTCTTGTTAGTTCCTGTTTGCTATGATCGTGAGGATTCGTTTGCCTCCGCTGGTTCGGCTTCATCCGCTCGCCTTCTTCATGGACTGCTTCTTCTTCCTTATGGGATTTCAGTGCAATATGACCGCTACCCCGGATCTCACTACTATCATTGCTATGCTAGTTGCTTCGTTTCTATCGCTATGCTGCGCTACCTATTACCTGTTTATCGCCATCCCAAATTGCCATGTCAGCCTCTAACCTTTTGCACCCTTCCTAGCAAACCATTGTTTGGCTATGTTACCGCTTTGCTCAGCCCCTCTTATAGCGTTGTTAGTTGTAGGTGAAGATGAAGTTTGTTCCTTGTTGGAACATGGAGATGTTGTTCCGTGTTGGAACATGTTCACTTGTTGGGATATCACAATATATCTTATTTAATTAATGCATCTATATACTTGGTAAAGGGTGGAAGGTCCTGCCTTATGCCCGGTGTTTTGTTCCACTTTTGCAGCTCTAGTTTCCGCTTATATCGGTGTTATGTTCCGGATTTTGCGCCCCTAACGCGGTCGGGTGATTTATGGGACCCCTTGACAGTTCTCTTTGAATAAGACTCCTCCAAAGAAGGCCCAACATTGGTTTTACCATTTGCCTCAACCTATACCCTTTATCCCTTGGGTTTCCGAGCCCAAGGGTCATCTTTATTTTAGCCCCCACCCCCAAGCCAAGTGTTCTTCTCGAGTGTTGGTCCGAATCGAAAGTGCATTACGGGGCCACCACTTGGCAACCTCGAGGGAGGGCTGGTTTTATCAGAGGCTGACTTATCCGGTGCCCCGAGAACGAGGTATGTGCGACTTTATCGATTTGTCGCACATCCGGCGGCTTTGTGGTCCAGGTTTATTGCTGTCGAATGACTTGTAGCCGGATTGAGACTGATCGGTCTTCCCGGGAGCAGGAATATCCTTCTGATCGCCAGAGCTTATCATGGGTTGTTGGTACACCGCAGGGTATAGTCGTGCAAAGTCGTGCCCGCGTTATGTGGCAGTATGGGAATTTGTTAATGTCCGCTTGTAGATAACTTGACACCGATCCCAATTAAAACGCATCAACTGAAGGTGTGTGCAGCTGAAGATGGTCTCTTCTAAGGAGTCCGGAGGAACACGGTTTTTGGGTTATGTCTCGACGAAGTAGGAGTTCGTGATCACTTCTTTGATCATTACTAGTTGACGACTCGCCTTTGTTTCTCTTCTCGCCTCATTTATGTATGTTAGGCACCATATATGCTTAGTCATGCTGCAACCTCACCACCTTTACCTCTTCCTTACCCATTAAGCTTTGCTAGTCTTGATACCCATGGTAATGGGATTGCCGAGTCCTCGTGGCTCACAGATTACTACACCAACAGTTGCAGGTGCAGTGTTATGCGATGATCCCGACGCCGAGAGCGATCTTTGCTTGTGTTGGAGTTCTTCTTCCTGCTTCTTCTCGATCAGTGGATAGGTTCTGTGTCGGCAGCCTGGCTAGGTGGTGGATATTGTTTGAGTTTCTGTTTATGTTTCATCCGTAGAGGGATGTTGAGCTTGTATATGATGTTGATGTATTCTTGTGGCATTTGTGCCTTTATGTATGTATCCCCATCTATTATGTAATGTTGATGTAATGATATCCACCTTGTAAAAGCGCTTTCAATATATGGTCTATCCTCAGTGGGACCGCTGAGTTCCTTTTGGATAGGGTCGATATTGGGCGTGACACCACACCATTATCTTCTCCTTCCTCCCTAAGCAAACTTGTATTATAGGAACCTCCTTTCTTGAGAATGAGAAAGAAGAGAAAATAAAGATATGGAGCCTATATGGCAAGTATTGCCACGGGTAGGCGCTGCACAAAGTGTCAAATAACGCATGCAAAAAAGAAGTAGAAAGCATGAATTGACAAGATGTGCGGAGCACATGAGTTTTACTAATGCATCGGGTCCGCGCCCGCTTTGTACAAAGGATTACATGCAACATCGGCAAGACTTGTATTAAAGGTGGTTGCCGAACAGGTTCCGCAACCTCGCCTTTCTACGTGTAAACTTACGAAGATGCTCAATGTTCCAGGAATTGCTCACCGAATGCCATCTTCGGTCTCAAGGTGGACAGCGCCAGCCTAGTGACTCGCTTTCACCCGTAAGGGCCTTCCCATCAAGGCCAACTTGTTGGAATTTTATGGACTGAACGCTACCAAGAACAAGGTCGCCTTTCCTCGAGACTTCTCGCATTAACTTTATGGGTTATGGTAGCAGCGCAAAGCTTGTCGGGTATCGAGCAGCTCAGACAGCTGCCCGAAGACGTCCTCTCTCAAGGAGCAGCGGCCATCTTGTCGCAGAATCGCCTTGCTCTTGCTCGCTATAAGCGAAGCACTCGAGGTGACCCGTGATAACGAGTTCCGCGGGGAGAACTGCCTCGCTTCCATAGACTAGAGCGAAGTGTGTCTCGCCAAAGGCTCGATGCAGGTCGCCGCCCATCGACCAAAGAACCACCGCAGCTCCTCAATCCAGCTTCTTTCCGCGACTTGTGCAGCCTGTCGAAGTCCTCGGTCTTGAGCTCAAGCAAGAGACTTCAAGATTCGCCCTCTTCCGCTTGACCGCCATTTCTGATGAGCAATGGGTTTAAGCAGCACTTTGGCGCCAAGATCTTGGACGATCGCATGAAGGTGCGGCTCATGACTGCGCGCGGCTGCTGGTGATGATCCCGTTAGGGATCCCAAACGGCAAACAATCGGACTGAAGAACTTGATCACTGACTATGCTGCCACCTTCCTCACCGCTTCCACGGCGAGAACTCGCGGCTCAGCCGAGCTTGACGCTCCCCGAAAGCTCGGCGGAGCAAAACTTGTCGGGAGCGCTCGCTTTCAACGGAACAAACCCCTAGGGCTTGCCGGAGTGCATTGCTCCTTAGCACCCTTTGGTGTTGATCTTGGGGACCTCGCAGCAGCGTGCTTCGGGAGCTCGCCGGAAAATAGTCACCTGAAATCAACTTCTTCTTGTTCTTCTGTCCAGTTGATGGCGCACAGACGGTTGAGTCAGCTTTGAGCACAAAGATCCTTGGTTCCATTGTAACTTAAGTGCGGGCGACTTCGACAGTGCCACAAGAATGTCGCTTCTCGAGCTCTTGAACATATTCCATTTGTAGGCCAACAAAGTGCTCCTCTAGCTTTCTTACTTCATCAACATAAGCTTCCATCAACTGACTCGATAATTTTGTTTACTATGGCGGACGCATAAGCTGTGAGTCACCTCTTACAATAAGCTTTGATCCCAAGGTCTGCTCATGATCTCGAGACCGCAAGCAAACCCTCATACTCAGTAGTATTGTTTGTTGCTTGATCCTTTGGAAAATGTATCCCGACTACGACTTGAGGTGCTCTCGCAGTGCAATGAGTAGCATCGCTCAAGACCGGCGCTGGGCAGCGAGAAGGCACCATCGGCACATCAGCCACTTTTGCTTGCTTCCTTGACGGGATGCTCTGCTTCGAAATTTCTTCGCCTTGTGTTGGCGCCCATTCAGCTATGAACTCCGCCAATGCTCGCTTTGGATAGTCAAGTGCTTTCAAACTTGAGGCCAAAGCTTGACAGTTCAGTGCTCCACTCGGACAATCCTGCCTGCTTCGGATTTTGCAAGATCCTCTTCAGCTGGAAAACGAGTGACGACCGCGTGACCTCATGTGCTTGGAAGTAATGGCGCAGCTTTCGAGGCCATGAGAAGGCCGAAAGCAATTTATGCACGCCAGAGTACTTGACCTAGCCCTCGCAAGGGAACCGACAAAGTAAACTGGCGCTGCACCATTCTTTTCTGTATCTTCACACGCCTGCGTAGCACTCCATCTTTGTCGCAGACTGTGAGTTTGCCGGTGAAGTCCCTTGCTTGTCGCTGGATGCATCCGCCGCGGTTGCTGGCTCATCATCCGCCTCTCCGCTTACTAATCAACGCAGCACTAACCACTTGATTGGTTGCCGCTTATATATAGCAGCAACTTTCTTGTGGCTTAGGTGCGATAAGTGTTGGAGTGGAGGACAGTATCTCTTTAAGTCTCCTGCAGCGCAGCCTCCGCCTCGGAGTCCATTTTCATTGACCTGCCTTTTTCAATATTTTGAAAATGGCAGGCTGGGCCACAGACCTAGAGATGAACTCGCTGAGAGCAGCTACGAACCTGCAAGTCTTCGACATCCTTGACGCGCTTTGGTGCTTCAATATGCTCATCGGCCTTGATCTTGTCGATTGGCTTCAATTCCCGCCAAGATGAAGAACCCGAGAAGCTTGCTTGAGGGGACTCCAAACACACACTTCGGGTTGAGCTTGAGGTTGATCTTGGCGCAGATTTGCAAAGGTTTCTGGCCTAAATCTTGAATCGAGTCGCTTTGTCCTTGCTTTCGACCACTATGTCATCCATGTAGGCTTCACATTTCTGCATTTATGTCAAAAGCCATGGACCACCTTGCAAATGTTGAACCAGCATTCTTAAACCGAAGGCATCCAGATTAAAAGAGTATGTGCCACATGGAGTGATGAATGCGGTCTTCTCCTCATCCTCTTCTCGCCATGAAGATCTGATGGTATCTCGAGTATGCATCAAGAAATGAAAGCAAGTCACATCCGCCGTGGAGTCAATAATCTGTCGATACGCAAGGGAAATGGGTCTTTGGGACAAGCTTTATTAACATCCAGAAAGTCGATACAAAGCCTCCATTTCGCTTGCCTTGGCGCATCACTCGCAGGATTTGCCAACCACGAGGATGGAGCACCGACAAGGCCTGGCCGCTTCCAATTTCTTGATTTCTTCTCTGCGATAAATTCTTGGTGCTCCAACGCTCGCTTCCCGACTTTCTCGCTTGACGGGCCACAGATGAGGACAGACGGCAAGATGGTGCTCGATTATTCCGGGAACACCAGGGATGTCGACGGTTGCCATGCAACATACGTCCGACGTCAGCCTCGCAGAAAGCAATGAGTGCGCCCTTCCTATTTAGGGTCGAGAGTGGCATCGATGGTGAAGGTACCACCAAAGGCCATCCTCCTTGGCGACACCTTCTTGGTCTCTCGCGGAGCTGCCATTGTCTTCTTACACTTGCCGGCGGAGCTCAATGGTGCGCCGACGTAGCGGCAAGAGCAGGCCAAGAGGTGCGCTTGCCTGAGTGGGCATCAACTCTTGCCGGACTTGGTCTTCTTCTTCGCCCGGAGCTTCAATGGCAAGTGACTTGCGATTCGTTGCGGCTGCTACTTCGCTGTACATCTTGTCGGCGCAGATAAGAGCATCCTTCTTGTCGCCAGGGATGAGATGACACTTATCGGCATGGCATCTTCAGCATGTTGTATGCATATAGTGAGAGGTCGCCATGAATTTGGCGAGTGCCGGACGCCAAGTATCCCATTGTAGGGCAAAGGAAAGTCAAGAACGCCAAAAGTGACCCTCTCAGTTCTGAAGTTCAACTCGCCAAATGTCACCGCAACGTGATCTTTCCCTTCGCTTGCTCCTTCCCGGATTGATTCTTGAATGTGCCGCCTCTTCGAGCTCGCCAATAGGATCTGGAGTTTCGGAGTACCGCCGAGGAGATCAGTTCAAGCCGCCCCGCGGCCAACTAGCATCTTAGTGACCTTTGAGGTTGCTGGATAGTTGGTGAAACCAACATCGGCAAGCACCGGACCGCAGCTTATGCGATCGTGGTGGTCCTCACATCAAGATGATAGGCGGCCGGACCATTTCGTAGGTTTGCGGAATCGACGGATGGTTCTCGCCGCATTGACTTCCCGCATCCACCGCTTGAGCCGGTGTGAAGTATGCGTGCAGAAGCACCGCCACAACGCACAAGACCTCTGTGGGCTTTCTCGAACTCCTGCTCATCGGTCTGGCCATCATCCATATCTTCATTGTCATCGCTATCTTCATCCTTGTCGCTGCCGGGAGGTCTGTCTCCTTGCCGCCTGCTTGGCCTTGTTACAAGGCCCTCCCCCGGTCATGCTTTTCGCTGCTCCTCCAGACCTTCCTGGCCTTCTCCTTGTCGCGTTGTTCAGATTCAGCCTTTTGCTTCTCGACAAGCTGCTCGACCTTCTGCAGCCTGGAGGTCATGGCCCTTGGTGCGTGGATTTGGCAAGATTGCTTGTTGGAGCTGGCCCCGCTTGTCGGCTGATCGCCATACCGTCGGTAGTTGGTGCCCGCAGCAATCTCCTTGCCGAGCTACTATAGCTTTGCTTTTTTACGCCACCTCCGCTGTCGGACTGCTCAACAACTAGCACATCTTTGCCTTTCTTCTTCATGTTGTTCTACCGCTGGTTTTTCTTTTGCCGGGCAGCCTCCTCACTATCGATCCTCCCGCTTCAGATTCTCTCCGGAGTTTCTCCTTCTCAAAGACGCGTAACACTTGTCGCCTGTGGCATACAACTCACCGACGTCTTCCGATTTTGCACATCGCCATCTCCTCCCGCGATCTCACGGTTTCGCACGCTCGATGGAACGCGCTGATTACCGGATGTGGTGGACATCCGATGTTGTGCCAGACGCGGGTGAATCTTCAATGTACTTTCTGCGCAGGGCTCTCTTCCTTCCGGGCGAGCGATGAAGGTCGCTTCTTGGCTATGAGGCTTGTGGTCATCAGAAGGCGCCAACAAACCGATGGCATAGATTTGTCCAGAGGATATGGAGTTGTCCGGAAGTGCATGAGCCAGACCGACATTGGGCTTGAGTACCGCGGAAGTAGTTGGCCAGATCTGTCGCCCCGCCTTCCCCGCAGCTTGCACCGCGATGGTGTAGATGCTAAGGAACTCCGGCGGGTGCGTATTTGCCGCCATACTCTCCGTACATCTGGCTTGAAAGTCTTCGGTCGGGCCACCGATTTGCCGCAACTCACGAGTGAACGCAGGGAAACCTACCGCACGGCAAGTCGCCTCGTTCCCCTCGTGCATGCATATCGACAGGGCCCAGCGCTGCTGGTCCGATTGACGCTGCCGCTTCTTCGATAGCCGACGCGAGTTCGAGCGCTCTTCTGCTGTCGTCAGGAAGAATCTTGGCGCCGATCGCGACGAGCTCGTGGATCCGATAACGCGTGGAGTCGCCACGAGGTGGATCCCGCGAGTCGGGCGATTTGGCCTTCGGGTGAGAGTGCATGGTGGTTGCACCCCACCGGTTTCGCCGCCATCGGCTCGTTTTGAGTAATCTCGCCGCTGCAGCGATATACTACCGGTTGTCAAGGAGGTACGCTGCTGCTAAGCCGATGAGACTCAATGGTGGCCTCCATTCATCGATCTTGTCCGGCCGTTGAGGGTAATCCAGAGCAGCTTGAGCTCGGCCAAAGCTTCGCTGGAGTGGTGGGCGGAAGTGGCGAATCTGGCGAGGAGCGGATATGCCTCGGATTTCTAACTATGTTAGAAGGAGCAGATCTCCGCCCGCACGACCGCGTTTCGCTTCGCTACCAAAGATGTTGGCGGCATGCTGGTCTTGAACACCTCGAGATCCACCAGCTCGATCTTTGGTCCAACGAACATATGGCATTGTGGAGTACTACACGCTGTCGGGTCCTGGCTTCCCGAGATGGGCGCTGCATGCACGGACGCCGAGGTCTGGCGCAGCCTTGTCCTTTGACCCGCAGCACTGTGGCCTCGTCGACGCCTGCTTTTCCTTGGCGTTTACCCCACCACCCGCTTGTTCCGGGTGGTGGGATCGACGCGGATTTGATCAGCTGCAAGCTTTCTTCTCGGTGGCATGTCGATGAAGAAGATGAAGATCTAGCTCGTGAACGCCGGATCAGGTTCACAATCTCGACGCCCCTACCCGGCGCACTAAAGATGTCGGGAAATCGATCCATCGAACACCTATGGACCGGCCAGTGGACCCAGCCCCTTTCGGTTCGGCAAGGGCGAGATCGGACGAAGAGCGGATCGAGGCGGCTACACGAGCAGTTTACCCAGCTTCGAGCTCTCCGGAGAGATAACACTCCCACCGATGCATGTCCGAGTGTATTGAGTTCTTGCTCGAGAGCCGAATGCTACAAGACACATCAGCTGCTAACGAGACCGAAGCGTGAGGCAGCCAACTCCCTTCTACGCTATGCATGGGCCTCCTTTTATATGCTCAAGGGTTCCTCAGGTGGCAACGAGACAAGGGTAAAGATGGAAAATGAGTTGCGGTTGGTACAACTACTTGCACAAAGGTATCATACCTAACTCCCGACGGCAGGGGACAAAGGCATTAAATTCCCGCTTCACGCCGCCTAAAACAGTGCAAAAGGGGTCATGTGAGACGCCACCGCTTCGCCACGATGGCATCTTGTCAGCGCCGCACATCACAAGACCGCTGGCTGCATTTTCTTGCCACGCTACCGAAAGGTCCTAGGGCGACACGCTGGTGGATGCTGGAGTGCAGGGTATAGAGTGGTGGCTCGCCATGGCGATCGCCTTTGCCGCGATCGCCGCCTTGTCGCGTCCGAAGCTTGTCGCTCACACGGCCTCACGGACGCGTATGCGTATGGTCGGGCAAGTTCCTCGATGCCTTGTTATTCTTTCCGCAAGCTCCTCTTGCCGGGCCTTGTCTCCTTGGCTTGAATACTTTGTTCTTGAATGGCTCCAAAGGAACCACGGAGGACCTTCCCGCAAGCTCTCCTCTTGCCGGGCTCTTTACGGTCACCGCGCAAGCTTTTGCCGCTGGGTGCTGTAACTGCCCATGCACAAGTTCGATACTAGGTACCCCTACTCTAGTACATCGACAGTACTCATGTCCGCCGTGAATCACTAGGTTCTCATCAACTTAACTCATTTGCAGCGCTCTCAAGAAAAGTTGCATACTTCTTCGTAGTATTCGCTTGTTCAAATTCTCACCAAGAATATGGGCGTATGGAAGAAGCCACAGAAGAGGAGAGAGGCCCCGAGGTCATGACCTGCTTGAAATCCCTTAGGGAAATTTATGCCGATTATTGCACACTGATGAAGCTTCTAGTTCGCAAAGAGAACAAAAAATCAGCGATAAAGTGTGATCCAAAGGATTGAACGGAGATGGGCAAGGAATGGAGGGAATACATGACACGTGACTCCAAAGTACATGAAGAAATTCGCCTCAGTCCCTCCATGCCCAAGAGCTCCATTGGCACCTGCCAAGTAGCTCTGATCCCACAAGCATCAAACGTGGTGAGGACTTTCCTCAAGAATGGGCTGTTACCAAGCTAAATTGGCAAGACAAGCCAGCAGAGGCAAGAAGAAATTCAATGAGGATTCCGCCATCGCCATCGCCATCGAGGCCTTGGTCAAATCGAGGAAATCCATGCCAAAGAAGCTCGCTCATAAGCCAAGTGTTTCACCATCACAGCTCTCACGGCCAAGTTCCTCGCCACCTTTCAAGGAAAATTCTCACATCGCTACAGCTCCACCAAAGTCCTCAACAGCTCCTTCAAAGTCCCTCAGCCTCAGTGCATCCGCTACATGTCAAAGACTGCTGGCTTCGATTGCCTCTCGTGTTTCAGATAAGTTCCTCAAGAGTGCACCAATTTCATCATCCGCCCGATCAATGAAGACCAAAGCAACAATTTGACGAGGTCATCGGCCAAGTCCAAAGAAGAAACAGGTTGCATTCCATGTGCCTTCTGATGATGAAGCTTCGATGATGAACTTGGCGAAATCATCAGAGATCGCCAAGAAAGGGTCATAGAGCCAAAGGTACATCTGCGTTATCGCTGTTGGATCCGAGGAAAATCCTCGATTATATTGATCTTCGCACATGGATCCAAACACCCCTATGCCTGATTTTCATCCGACTCTCGGACAAATTCATATGTTGACCCATTTCATCACGAAGAGAAATGGAAGTTTGAAAGGCAAGAGAGATCAAGAAGGCTCAATACATAAAGGAGAAGTTCTCAGAAAAAACGTTGTCAAAATGACACCGAGGAACTTCTCAAGGTCCAGATCGAAATTCAAGACCTCAAGGGAGCTAAGGTCGATTCATTAACTGACGAAGAATTCACCAATGTTGCTGCCCCAACGCGAACATGAAATTCCTCAGTCAAGCCTCAGCTCAAGGGACCAAGAACATGCCAAAGATCACGATGAAGTTCAAAGTACCGATGAAAATGCTAGTTCCGTATCGATGATCCCATTCCAATACCATTGAAGAAATTACTGTGGCATCCACCAAGGTGCGCCTCAAGAAATCGAACAAGATGTATAATCGCATCACTTATACCAAGAAATTCAACCAGATTCCTCACCTCCTGCGCCAACACCAACTCCAACTCTTCCATCCGCTCTCGATGTGAAGAACTAGGCTGCAGTAACGAGCTGCAGTGAAGAAAAGGCATCACCTGTGTCAAATTCTTCGGCAATGGAAGAAAATGAAGCCAATGACCAGCTCTACTTAAAATCCAATTGATGCTGTTCCGATTTCCTCCATGCCATCAAAGGACCTTGTTCTTTTGAAGACTATGAGATCCCAATCCGATCTAATGAAGAACATCATTCGCCGCTTTTGTCTGTGAGCAGATTGATGAAGAAATTGAAGCGGGACGTAATCCTTCAACTCCGCCATTTCCTCACCTATGCCTCAGCTCACAAACTGAAGAGGCTGGTGTTGAGGAAATTGAAGATGAAGATGTGGATATAGGTGCACCACACCTTTGATGAATGATGACTTTGGGGAAGTCAAGATCCCAATACCCCTGCCTTCACCTCCGCCTCCAACAGATTCCTCACTGCAGACCAAATACCTAAATGGACTCAAGAAACTCAACCCACTTGCCTGCAGGCATGAAGAAATTCCAGCCACTAGTGTCCGATGAACTCTCGTCGCTGCTGATCCTCGACTGCACTGTTGAGGAACAAGAAATCCTCACTCAAGAACCCGAAGCTCATGATTCCCGAGGTGGTGATGCAACTCATCGACACCTTCGCAAGCTAAAAAGAATCCGCTCTCAAGCAAACAAAAGTTCAAGGCTGAAGATTTCTTTGCCGAGCACGATTCTTCTACTAACTATAATCCATATGATTCTCGCCAGATAAGGAAGAGCGCTGCCTCGACCGCCGCCAAGCCAATTTCTATTCCTCGCTGTCTTCAACAAAGACAAAGTCTTCGATCATGCGCTATATTCCTCTATGTGGACATGGAGTCTCCGCCGCTTTGAGCCAGTCCTCAGCAGTTCTTCACGGCGTGACTTCTGAATTTCTGCAATCGACATTCTATGATCGAAGGAAGAACTCATACTTCAATTCTATGCACGCTGCACATCACCGGAGACGCTCAAGACGTGGAACTCATGGGTATTAGATCGATGTCTGAAAATACTACTATAAGGCACGAAAGAATCGAATTGCTTCTGCGGCTCTACCACTCAGTCCCTCCACTTGATGGTGCTGCAAGTATCTACAATCTAACCAGAACTTTCAAATCACTATATGCAAGTGTTGATGAAGCCTTTGAAGCCAAGGCAGCTCTAAGAATCAAATTCCTCGCTCAAGGAATTATTGTATGGCTTCGGACTGGCTCATCGGATTCTCGACGAAGACAATGAGTCCCATCAAAAATCACGACCAAATGATGAAGTCAGTCGTCATCATGAAGAATATGCTTTTCAACATCATCCATGGCGCTCCGCGCTAACTTCCATGATTTCTTCATGAGGACTCGCAAACATTGCATATGTCACCATTTGAGCCAAGCCTTATCCGCTTTGGATAATGAGATTCATCAGACAAGGTCTTCACTCACATAAGGCTGATACTTAACCATCAGAGCTACTTGCCCCGATTGAAGTCCTCAAACGGACATTTACTCAATGGCGACAAGGGTAAGGCTATCACCAGGATCGATGAAGGCATTCATTCATTGATGGACAGCCAAAGCAAGATCCTACTCCACCAATGATGACTTCACACACATGAATCTACCGCAATACCTGGCCATGCAAAGTCCTCAAGCCATCAGCACCTGTGGTGATGACCGATCGTGAGTTACCTCGCCTTTCATCAAGGTTGATCGTGAATCATGGGTCAAGTCAAGCGTCATTGGTCTAATTCTTCACAACATGACCTCAACACACAATGCAAAGAAGAAAAACCAATGGACTCAAGGAAGAATTCTGATCTGCTCCTGACCTCCTCGTAAGAAATACAAGAAGGTCAAAGTTCCTTCCTTGTGGCTAGCCTCCTATTCTTCATCGCTATTACACCGATGAAAATGAAGACTTGCCTAATTTCACAAGAAGTCCTACTACAAATAACCCGACCCTAATAACGCCGGGCGCCCTTCTTCAACTTGAAATTCTTTCAGAGCTGTTAGTCCTCGCCACATCCTTTGGTCATTCACATGACAAAGGGGAGAAATTTGAGTTAGTCTGCAAGCGGTCTATTTTATTGTCCATATATACAATAATTTATTTTTGTTAAGTTACAACTCTCTCTTTTCCGAACTTTTATTGATCGAAGTTGTAACTTTAAACCCGATGGTGCTTTGATACTTTGATGCACTATGCTCTTACACTATGCTGCTGATTCTCTTTGAGCTTCTTGAGCTCTGATACCTTGATGCTGTTATTTTGTATGCTTGTTCCTCATTAATTTATCGCACGCATGCTGAATTACATCAGCACCATATTTCATCATGCATTTCAAATTCTTCATATTATATGTCAAATGCGTATAAATTATAGATATAGGGGAGGTCTCCATGATTCAACTCTTCAAATGTGTATTGCCTCAAAAGCAAATTCTCACTATGCACATTCGTGGGGAGTTCTTCTATATCTTGCAATCAAATTTCATTATCACGTATTTACACTTCATATGTTTATCCCCATTGAAAACTTAACCTATATTGTCATCAATCACCAAAAAGGGGGAGATTGTAAGTGCATCTAGTGCCCCTTAGTGATTTTGGTGTATTGAAGACTTATAGGTTAAGGAACCAATGCGCTTGTGAGTGTACACAGGTCTATAAGTCTATGAGGAGTTTGATATTTACAGAGAAAGTCCACCCTTCTAAAATGAAGTTCTTCGAATGAAGACTTTGATATTCTCAAGACTTTCTAATACTTTGAAAGTGAAGAAATTGGTGTGACCTTGAAGACTTGGTATTCATTTGAGGAACATGAAGCGTGAAGACTTTTGTTTTCGTAGTTTCGCTTTTCTTTCTTGAGTCATAGGAAACACTGCAATCGTTAAAGGGGGTCGAGGAAATTCTAAGGAAAAATTTCCATGTGATGCCCAACTCAAAATCCTACACCTACCAATCTCTTCGAGTGAAGCCTTGAAATCTCATGTAGCCTACTAATTCTTCAAAGGATGTAGACGAAGGTTCTTCCGGTCACGAGGAATTTGTTCGACCGAGGAGTTAGGAATCGCCAAGGCGGATCGCGCACACAAAGGAGGAACATGATAGCCCTGAGGAATTTGAGATTCAAATTGATCGATCAATACAAGGCCGCCTGTCCCAAAATATCTTATCCACTAACGGCCATATCATTGAAGGGCATTTATGTCTTATCATGTTGACTGCTCCCTAGGTTATAAATAGTCACTTACAACTACTAGCTGGTTGGTTCCGAGAGAAACTTGACACTTGTCATTTGAGAGCAACCCATCCTCCGAGGACTCGAGCTAAAATCATCGAGTGAGGAAAACCCAAAACCAAACCTCATAAACCCAAAGTGATTGAGCATCATCAAGAGATTGATCTCTGCGGATCCGACGGTTGTTACCTTTGAAGACTGCGGCTTTTTCCACGGTTAGGC
>JAHIAM010017261.1:0-10467 GCA_021605205.1 Aegilops longissima | reverse complement strand
TCTTGTGTGTTCTTATTGTCGCTAACCATGGCAGGATCACAAGCCGATTTAGACCGATCGGGAGAACATGACAAACAAAGCGCTACATGATAAGTTTCAACAAATGATGAGGGCAGGTGGACGACATGCTAGCAATAGATTTGAAGAGGCCATGGAGAAGATAGATGGCATTGAGAAGGCGCTCAAACAAAGCTCGATAACAAGTTTAATGAATTGCTCAAGGCCTACCACCACCACCACCGCTGCACCTAACGCACTTCTACTACAACAACACTGACTACCTCCACATCGCGAACAGCCCTCCTCCGAAGCTTTCCCGTGTCCTCTTCACGGCCAAGCCGTCGCCGCTGCTGTTGATACTTCTCGTGGGTTCCCGCTGCTGTGGGGGAGGATGATTATGTAAGAGCTTACGAGGATGAGGTTGATCAACATCGAACCACGCAACCACCAAGACCAAAAACACTGCCAGTAACCACCAGGTCGCCCACATGCAAATAATGGCAATGTTCGCTCTCCTTCAGTAATGAGATCATGACCATCTCCCTAAACTGAAATTGAATATTCCACCATTTGAGGGTAGATATGTTCCTGATATATATCTTACTTGGGAGTTAGAAACTGAACAACGATTTACATGTTTACAATATCCCGAGGAGAGACGGTTCCTCGCTGCTGCTTGTGCTTTCACTAGCTTTGTATGTGTTTGGTGGTCTCAACATTGTAGATTATATCCTGCTCCAGCTACTTGGGCTGCTTTGAAAACTGCTATATGCGATTCGCTGGGTTCCACCATATTATCAGCGTGAATTACTTCAAAAATTGCAGCGCTTAAGACAAGGAAAAAATTCGTAGAAGAATATTATCAGTGAATTACAAACCGCTTGATTAGATGTGGTATTGTTGAGGAGAATGAAGCTATGCTTGCACGCTTTCCGGTGGATTAAATAGAGAGATTCAGACCATTCTAGACTACAAGGATTATAATAATATCACTCGATTATTCCATCTTGCTTGTAAAGCTGAACGTGAAGTGCAGGATCGATGTGCCTTGGCGCCTGGACTAACTTTTCTCGCAGTGTCGACCTTCATCATGGACACCACAGCATCATCTACTTCCACACGCTCTACTACACCGGCACCTCCTCTGGCTGCCACCTCCAACCGTGATACAAGAAAGCAGTAACAACCACCACTATCTCGCCAAGAGTACACCGCCGGGCTTACACGAGCTCTTTCTTCTTCCATGGCGTCAACAGGGCACACAAGTGATATTATTTGTCGTTTGTAAGGGAAGAGGACATTTTGTAGAGAATGCCAATCTCAGCCGCAGTGATGATTGCTAACGAGGATGGTGGGTATGAGTCCTGCTTAGTGACTATGATGAAGAGACTTTGGCTCTTATTACACATGAAGAACACGGTGGAGATGATTCTCGATCTCGAGACGCAATACATGGGTGCTCAAGATGCCGATGTGTATGAATGTTTAGTTGCTCAACGTGTTTTGAGTGTGCAGGTTACATGTCGAGCAAAATCAGAGGCATAACTTGTTCCATACAAAGGAGTTGTGAAGGAACGCTCTATTCAAGGCCATCATAGATGGAGGGAGCTGCAACAACTTGGCTAGCATGGATATGGTGGAGAAGCTCTCACCACAAGACCACATCCACATCCTTACTACATCCAATGGTTCAACAACAATGCATAAGGTTAAGGTAACACGCATCTGTTCGTGGTGCATTTTAGTATCTCTACATATGCTGATTATGTTGATTGTGATGTGGTACCTATGCAAGCATGTTCCTTATTACTTGGTAGACCATGGCAATTTGATAAAATTTGCATACACCATGGTAGAAACAATCAGATACTCTTGTTCACAAGGATAAAATATTACTTTGCTTCCTATGACTTCCGATTCCATTTTGAAAGATGATATTAATAGAGCTAATAAAGCAAAACAGGAGAAAAATAAGAGTGAAAATCAGATTGTGGCAAAAGAATTTGAGCAACAAATGAAGCTTCAATAATAAACCATCTAATGTTGCTTCGAAATTAAACCTAAAAGTGCATGTTTATTTGCCACCAAATCTGATATTGATGAGCTAGATTCTAGCAAATCTGTTTGCTATGCTTTTGTGTGCAAAGAGGCATTATTTTCATTCGAGAACGCGTTTCCTTCTTGCCCTCGCCGCACTAACATTTTGCAGGAGTTATCGACGCCTTTCCCACAAGACGTGCCACCGGATTACCACCTATTCGAGGGATTGAGCATCAAATTGACTTAATTCCTGTGCATCGCTACCCAACCGCTGCACCATATTGCACCAATCCGTGAGGAGATTTAAGAGATTATGCGCTAAGCATGTGAGCTGCTCGACAAAGGTTATATACGCCAATCTCTTAGTCCTTGTGCTGTTCCTATTATACTAGTGCCTAAAAAGGATGGTACGTCAGTATGTGTGTTGATTGTAGAGGCATTAATAATATTACTATTCGTTATCGCTATCCTATTCCTAGGCTAGATGATATGCTTGATGAATTGAGGGTTTCTACAATATTCTCCAAAGTTGATTTATGTGAGTGGATACCATCAAATTCGTATGAAATTGGGAGATGAATGGAAAACAGCATTTAAAACTAAGTTTGGATTATATGAGTGGTTAGTCATGCCTTTTGGGTTAATCAATGCACCTAGTACTTTCATGAGATTAATGAACTAAGTTTTACGTGCTTTCATTGGACGCATGTGTAGTTTACTTTGATGATATACTGATTTATAGCAAATCTTTGGAAGAACATTTGGAACATTTACGTGTTGTTTTTAATGCTCTACGTGATGCACGCTTGTTTGGTAACCTTGGGAAGTGCACTTTTTGCAATTAATCGAGCATCTTTTCTTGGCTATGTTGTTACTCTCCGTGAAGTGAAGTTGATAAAGCCAAGATTGAAGCTATTGAGAGTTGGCCGCAGCCCAAAACGGTCACACAAGTGAGGAGTTTTCTTGGACTCTGCTGGTTTCTATAGGCTGCCAGAGAGACTTTAGCACCATTGCTGCACCTCTCAATGAGCTTACAAAGAAGGATGTGCCTTTTGTTTGGGGTACCGCACATGAAGAAGCCTTCACGGTATTGAAAGATAAGTTGACACATGCTCCTTTACTCCAACTTCCCGACTTTAATAAGACTTTTGAGCTTGAATGTGATGCTAGTGGAATTGGATTAGGAGGTGTGTTATTACAAGATGGCAAACCTGTTGCATACTTTTTCCAAAAAATTGAGTGGGCCTAGTCTAACTATTCTACTTATGACAAAGAATTATATGCTCTTGTTCGGACTTTAGAGACATGGCAACATTATTTATGGCCCAAAGAATTTGTTATACATTCTGATCATGAATCTTTGAAACATATTAAAAGTCAAGCTAAACTGAATCGTAGACATGCTAAATGGGTTGAATTCATTGAGACTTTCCCTTATGTCATTAAACACAAGAAGGGTAAAGAAAATGTTATTGCTGATGTTTTGTCTCGTCAGCTATACTATGCTTTCACAACTTGACTTCAAAATATTTGGTTTGGAGACCATCAAAGATCAATATGTGCATGATGCTGATTTTAAAGATGTAATGCAGAATTGTAAAGAAGGAAGAACATGGAACAAGTTCGTTATTAATGATGGTTTTGTGTTCCGTTAACAATGTTTATGCATTCCTCGCTAATTGCGTTTCGTCTTTTGTTGTTGCAGGAGGCGATGGAGGAGGATTAATGGGACACTTTAGGCCAAGAAGACGGAGGATATACTTGCTACACATTTCTTTTTGGCCAAAGATGAGACGGATGTTGAGCGCTTTTGCTGCTCACCGCACTACATGTCAAAAAGCTAAGTCAACACTCAATCCTCATGGTTTATATATGCCTTTGCCTCGTGCTTAGTGTTCCTTGGGAGGATATATCTATGGACTTTGTTTTAGGTTTACCTCGAACAAAGAAGGGAGGGATAGTATATTTGTTGTCGTGGGATAGATTCTAAAATGGCACACTTTATACCATGTCATAAAAGACCGATGATGCTCATAATGTTGCTGATTTGTTCTTTCGTGAAATTATTCGCTGCATGGCGAAATAAATACTATTGTTTCTGATCGTGATACTAAATTTCTAGCCACTTTTGGAGATGTTTATGGGCTAAGTTGGGGACTAAACTGCTTTTTAGTACTACTTGTCACCCCCAAACTGATGGACAAACTGAAGTAGTCAATAGTATCATTGTCTACTATGCTTAGGGCTGTTTTGAAGAATAATAAGAAATGTGGGAAGAATGCTTGCCTCATATTGAATTTGCTTATAATCGCTCATTGCATTCTACTACTAAGATGTGCCCTTTGAAATTGTGTATGGCTTCCTACCGTGGCATCGGCTGATTTGTTGCCTCTTCCATCTTCTGAGAAGGTTAATTTTGATGCTAAAGAACGCGTTGAATTGATTTTAAAAATGTATGAGATAAATTCAAGGAAAACATTGATGTATAGAATGCTTAATATAAACTTGTGGAGATAAGGGTAGAAAACATGTTGTCTTTGTAATTCCGAGATCTTGTTTGGTTACATTTATGTAAGTGATAGGTTTCCTAATTTGGCGCAAATCAAAGCTAATGCCACGCGTTGATGGTCCCATTTAAGGTGTTAGTAGAAAAATAAATGATAATGCATATAAACTTGAGCTGCCTCGCAGATTTTGGGGTTAGTCCCACTTTTAACATTGCAGATTTGAAGCCTTATTTGGGTGAGGAATATGAGCCTGTCGAGGACTAACTTCATTTCAAGAAGGGAGGATGATGAGGACATCAATACCATTGTTACACCCACAGCCCCCACTGCTACATATAACGGACCAATTACTAGAGCTCGCAAGACGCCCAATTAAATTATCGTGTACTTGTTTCTTGGTAATGATTCTAATGTTCATGAGAATATGATGTTTGTTTAAATTGGATACATTTGTTTTGCTTACAAATGAAGGCCCTAGCTTGGAGAAAGATGGACATTGGAGCAAGAACAAGTATGGAGATAACAATGCTACAAAGAAGGGGAACAATAAGAACGAGTTACAAGTGATGATTTCAGACTTTGAAGCCACCATAATGGATGCATGAAGCCTTGGACGAAATATACAAAGATGCTACTTCATAAATGTCGCCCAGAGGCTATTCTAGGTGCTGCGTCACCTTATTAGTGGGCCAGGCCCATGTAATTTTGAAATACTTAAGTATAGGCTGTTTTTAGAGTCCGGTGTGGCAGAAACAAGAGTTAGGTTGATTTCGGACCCTCCACCAAGGGCCACGAAATTCCCCTTTCCTCCATATACAGCCCTTAGGGCAAACTGCTTAGACCTTGGGTTTTGTTTAGATTAAAAAGTTCATTATAGCTGTAACTTGCTGCATTTCGTTTGTGTTCCACCACCGCACAAAGGCGCCATGTAACCTGGCACCTTGATCAATAAAGCTTTCATCTTATATTCGCAATATCCAGATTGCAATCTCAGTTTCTGCTTGTTCTTCGCTTGCTCGCAGGAACAGCCCTCGTGGTCAGGTTGATCGCGGCTCGCGTGGTCAATAACCCTCGAAGTTGGTTTAGCGACTAAGGCGCTGACGTCTTCGACGTCAGAATGGATCGCCAAAGTCACTCCCCACAAACGAGATAGCCACCATCTCATCAAACATCGACACCTTTGCCTCTATCAAGTTTCTAACTCCCAAGTAAGATATATATATCAGAACATATCTACCCTTGGGGCCGGTGGAATATTCACTTCAGTTTAGGGAGATGGTCATGATCTCGTACTGGAAGGGGAGCCCTTAACATTGCTATTATTTGCATGTGGACGACCGTGGTTGTGGTGTTGGTATGCACGAAGTTCTGATGTTGATCAACCTCATCCTCGAAGCTCTTACATAATCATCCTCCCCACCGCAAAGCAGCCAGGAACTACGCTGTATATCAATAAGAAGCACTGTAAAGACTTTGGTCAAATAAGTGGGACATGGGAAGCTCATGGAGGGCTGTTTCTGGGCATGGTGGTGGTAGTCCAGAGTTGTTGAGTAGAGGTGCGTTAGGTGCAGCCGTTGCAAGTGTGTGGTAGACGCATGAGCAATTCATTAAACTTGTTATCCAGCTTTTGTTTCGGACGCCTTCTCAATGCCATCTATCTTCCATGGCCTCTTCAAATCTATTTAGCACATCGTCCACCTGCCCACTCATCATTTGTTGAAACTTATCATGAAGCGCTTTGTTTGTCAAGTGTTCTCCTGCCGCCTGCCGTCTTGTGATCCTGCCATGGTTAGCAAAAGAATAGAAACACACAAGGATATGATTCTGGCTGTGCACTCTACTTAGGAAGTGGTGGTGATGTGGTGGGTGGATGTCACAACCACACAGCAAATCTCAAATTTTACCAGCCTCTACTCAAAGAAAAGAAAGCAAGTGATCTAAAACTCAAGGAAGTCAAACTCTCAAAGCTTGGATAGAGCGTCACTTTGTGGAGAGTCAACCGACGATGTAGACAAATGTGGAGTTGGAAGGCTTATAACATGGTAGCAAAAAAAGGTTAGCAATAATCAATTCAGAGATGCAGTTGAATAAACGCCAACGCATTTGCATCGGTGGGTCGGTCCTAGGCTAGACCGTGCTAGAGACGCCGAGCCCAGAACACTAACAAAATCACGTAAGCGGCCAAGACGAGACAAGGGAAAGTTACACTGAAAAAAAAATTGCTTTTTTTAGTACTGGCGCCGCTATGCTGCTCTTTTTTTTTTTTTGCTCAAAATCACTATATTGGCGAAAGTGTCTCAAAACCTTCCCGTGTCAAACCGATGGTGATGGGCAATGGGAAATTTTTTCTCGGCAAATTTTTTTTTTCAACTGCCTAAGTCCAAAATCTGGATATTGCGGTTTATAAGATGAAAGCCTTATCGGATCAAGGTGGGGTTCGGTGATTTCTTTCGTCTCGGTCAAGGAACACAAACTTAAGTACGCTAAGTTGCAGCCATGGGCGTAACTTTCTTGATCTAAAACAAAACCTAAAGTTCTAAACGACGCCTCTAAGGGTCAGAGTATATGGAGGAAGAGGAGGGAATTTCGGGTAATCCTTGTGGGAGGGGTCCTAAACCAACCCTAACTCATGTTTCACAACACAATGATTCTAAAAACAGCCTACTCATACTTAAGTATTTCGAAATTACATGGGCTCTGGCCTAATAATAGGTGACTTAGCACCTGGGGAATAGCTCCATAGACTCTATTTATCATGAAGTGGCATCTTTGTATATTTCGTCCAAGGCCTCATGCACTCATTAGGGTGGCTTCAAAGTCCCTGAATCATCACTTTGTAACTCCGTTTCTTGTTCCTCATTATCGATGCTAACATCTCCATGCTTTTTGAACTTGCTCCAAGGTTCATCTTTCTTGTCCATGGTAGGCCCTTCATTTGTAAGCAAAAACAAATGTATCCACTTTAGAACAGCAATCGCTATTCTCATGAACATTAGAATCAAGCTACTAAGAAACGAAAGCACCTCATAACTCAAATTCCTCGTGGCATGAGCTCGAGTAATTGGTCCAGTATGTATAGCAGCAGGGCCATGGGTGTAATAATGGTATTGATGTCCTCATCACCCATGTGTTTGATAATCTAGCACTTGTGTGATCAAGTTTGCTCGGCTTGAGTGACCTCTCTCTCGCGCTCTCCCCGTTTTCCTCGTGTTCTTCCGCTTCGTTTTTCGTGTTCCTCGTAGGGATTCTCTCCAAGCGTGAAAGATCGTCAACCTAGGGTTCTCGCCCCATATCATATGGTATCATGAGCCACGTTCATCACGTTTTTGGAGCCCCTACATCGCGGTCTTCTAGCTTGATTTTGTTGTTTTTCCCCAATCCCGAAAATTCCTGCCACAAAAATAGCCCAAAATTTTTTTTGTGATTTGTTAGTGTGGATGAGATTTTTGTTGGATTTGGTCCATGGATTTGTGCTGCTACAGGTGATCTAGCTTTCTAATCTCCCCACCCTTTTCCATCTTCCAAACCCCTCGATTTCATTCTCTAACTCATCTTCTTCCCTCGAATTTTATAGTTCCTCTCCGAGTCCGATCATTCGCCTGTGCTCCTGGACATCCTGACAAGGCCGACGTCTCGACGTCCGTCCGGCGATCGAAGCTTTCACTTGACGTCCATTCTAACCCTGACTCAAACTGAACTTCGCTGGCCTCAAACACCACCACTAATTCCCATATTTCTCCACATCTTCCTAACTCCATATACACCAAAATCTTCCAATGATTCTGGCGATATATTTTGACACATTTTGGTCCTGAGATTTTGAGTTGTGGCTCGTATCCTTTTGTGTTTCGCTATCTAGGTGCAATTCTAGTTCATCATCACCACGACTCAACTTCGCAAGTGGTCCTCATCATCGCTAAGGACGGTAATCTTCGATTTAACATCTTTGTCATACATTGCAATTGCATTGATAACACATTGCCCCATTTTATGTAGCTTACCCATCGAGACTAGCCATTGAGTATTGCCGCAACGTGACTTGCACACATTTAGTGATCATACTCCATAGCATACATACCATACCAAAGTGGTGCATATCTTAGCATCAACTTGTGTGTCACAAAGTTGTCATCGCTACACAATTGCTATCTTGGTTCGTGAAGTTTTGCATGAGAAAAGAGCTCAAAAGAGAAAGAGCCACCCAAGCTTTTAAGCAAAGAGAGAAAGATAAGCAAAGAGCTTATGAGCAAGAACCATAGCATCATCAAACATTAAGATTGTCATACTCGATCATCTTGGATCAACACATCGACGACATCATACATATAGCATAATCTGGGATAGAAGTCGTTGCATTTTTGTTTAGTAGGTTGTGCACAAGTTCAGATCCGCCTATTGTGCAATCGTATACGCCTTCTAGTGTTGTGCAACAAGAGCATCTTGGTGTATTCCACATTTTGGCTCATCATTGGCTGTATAACCCCATATTATCTATTTCTGCGTGTGTTTCTGCAATTATCTTTTGCTATTGGTCTACTTGTTGCATTTGCAAATTTGTGAATCATTTCCAACTTTATTGAGTCTCACTTACAATTGCATCAAATTTTGTGCCACCATCCCAACCGAAGCTCCACCATAAGCTTTTTATTGTGTAGGTGTGAGAACCGACAAGAATGCGGTTCAAGAGTGCTATTTCATTGTCCGCATTTGAGTGAACTTGATTCATTTTCAACATCGGTCAAAGGTACATTGGTATAAGTTTCTTTCCGCTCTACCACCAACATCTTGCTTGGAATGATGGATAGGCCAAGTTCTTCTACCAACCTACTCTTTCATCGAAAGCAAGATTTACGATTTGTCCTCACACGTCACCAAGAGCCTCCTCTTGGTGCACAACGAGCATTGCACCAAGAACAACAAGCAATGAGCGATCAGACGACAACCTCGCTTAATCGACTTCATGACTCTCCGAGCAACGACAAGAGACTACTTCACAACAAGTTCAACGCCACAACAAGAGAATGATGCAAGAATGGACGAGATCATCGCTTGATGAGAAACCGGATCATTCCACTTCTTCATCATCAAGACGAGCCGCCGAGTCGACTAATTCGATTTACACCTTCTACGACTCAAGTACACCGTCATCGAACTCTCTTCGACGAGCCACAAGGCCAAGATCGTCATGCATCTCGCAACCCGCTACATGACAAGCACTCACAAGAGCAAGTTGATGATCAAGTTCTCGCCCCTCAATCAAACCAAGAGGCTTTTGCTCTGCTTCAAGAACGGGTGAACGCTTTCGTCGCCAACAAGAGGAAGAAAGAGCACGCCGTCACTAAGACGTAACAAGACGCCAATGCTCAACGCCGCCAACAACAACAACGTGAAGAGCAAGCTCTTGAGGCGCAACGCGTCCCTTCAAGAATCAAGTAGAGCTGCCGCTAACCACAATCGTGAACGGCGCAATCAAGAGGAAGCCCTTCGAGAAGAAATCCAAGAGAGGAACTACCAACCTCATGCACAATCGCCAAGTTCCTCAAGCTCCTCAAGCCCTCCACAAGCTCGCCAAGCTCCAATTTCAACATCAATCTCAACAAGAACAAGTTGATCATGGTCTTCCTCCACGCCAAGAGCAACAGGAAGATAAGTACACCTCTATCCAAGGACGCCATCATCAACATCGCCAACAACACAATGAAGAGCAACGCTATGGCAAGCTAAAATTCACCATGCCCAAGTTCAATGGAAGCACAACCCAAGACTACCTCTCATGGGCATTGAAGGCTGACAAAATCTTCCGCTTGCAACAACTACTATGAAGCTTAAGAAAATCGCTATGGCATCACTTGAGTTCCAAGATTATGTGCTCACATGGTGGGAACAAATCATCGAGCCGACGACAAGCAAGAGGTGAACC
>JAHIAM010017259.1:0-15369 GCA_021605205.1 Aegilops longissima | reverse complement strand
TTCTCATCAATACGGACGTAGGAATCCAACCGCGCCTGTCTCGCCACGCCTCTATCGGGCGAAGTCCCAAACGGTCACGGAGACGGCTCTTGTATTCTCCTCTTTATAACGGGACCAAGGCTTGTTTTTTTCTTCAATCCTCCATCGAATCCTCTCCACGCCCAAGTTCCAGCACCTAGAGCTCCAGATTCGAGCGCTGGACCTTCAACGATGTCCGGTTCGACCTCCGTGGTCGGTGGATGCCCTCCTCCGCCATGGAGGAGGACGGCTAAAGCTGCGGAGGCCAAGTACCTGTCTTACGAGATTTCGACAAGTTGCTCGCCAAGGGCAGGCCATCCCCACCCCCGAGCCCGACGAGTATGTCGCTTTGATCCCACCTCCGCGGGGTTTAGGCTTCCGATGGATCCTTTTGTGAGAGGGCTCATGTTTTATTATGGGTTGGAATTCCACGATTTGGCTCCGAGTCCATCCTCCATATTTCCGCATTTATTGTCGCTCATGGCCTTCCTCCACGCCACCCTCACTTCGCCTGTGGCTCAAGACCTTTAATGTGGCTCAAGATGATCGGGGCGCTGCTGGAGTGTGGCGGGCGCCATAAGCAGAGGGCCGATGCCCTGGCCCGCTGGCTCCTTCCAAGAGGAGCTCGCCTGTGGCAGCAAGAGTGGTTCTATATTACTGCTCCGAGGGGCCGCAGACAAAGCCGCCGCCTTATTCCGCTGGGACCTCCACGACAGTTGATGTCGTGGGTCAACCAGTTACTCAACTGGGGCCACAAAGGACGCGCTCTACCGCAGGGTCGGATTCAAGATCTCCTAACGAGGGAGATCGATATGGTGGTGGTGATGCAGGTTATGCTGATTAGGCGCCTCGCCTGCAAACGCCGGCCCTTCCGGCTATGGGAGTTCAACCGTGGGGCCACGGATTCTCCAACACTTCATGGGTATGACACCGGAGATGTATAACTTATTCTTCGGATCGCAAGAGGTGCGTCCGGAATTGACCGAGGATGCTGGACGGCTGCAATCGCTTCGATACTCAAGTAAGTAGTTCCAAGTCCGACATACCGCTTGTTTGCCTCTCGATGAATCGCTTTATGACCAATTTCCTTCTACACAGGAGTGGATAGCGGAAGCAAAATTGATACGGTGTCCAGCCCTCCTCGAGACCGCGCCGGATCCCGTGCGCGGTCCGGATGTTGACGCTATGCCTTCAGAGGAAGACGAAGGGGAAAACAAGGAAGCTACTGCCTCGCCTAAGGAGGCTCTTGAAAGAGGGGGATCGAGAATCCTCCCCCAAGGGGAGAAGAGGACTGCCTCCGAGGACCTGGGGCAAGAGCCCCTAAACGGGGAAGAAATCTTCGCCAGAGGGTCCTGCGGCCCAGGAGGCCCCGCCGCACAATCTCCCTTAATGAGTCAGCCTCCAATGAGCCGTAAGTAGAAAGAAAAGAGTTTTATAATAAGGGACATCCCTATTTGTGCTTCGAGGATAACTAAAGTTTTTACCTTGTAGTTCGGATCTCCGCCCTTCGCAGATGAGCTCGCCTTCGGGGACCTTCGTCCGAGATGATAGAGAGCGAGATGCTCCGTCCGGGCACCGCCGGATAGGGCGGACGAGCTCAAGTGTTGTCACGGAGGGAGCTCCCGGTTTGGCAAAGCCGATAGTTCGGCGCCAATCGTGTACGGGCTGAAGGATCTGCTTGAGAAGGCGTTTATCTCGAGAAGATCAGACGCATTGATGAGCATGGTGATTGAAAGGATTTCGTCCGCAGTAAGGCGGTTGCACGATGCCGCCAGGAATTTATCAAGGGTTTGAGGTACGTAAAATGACACACCTTTTTTAACAGTTTTGTATATAGAATGCGCCGATAGATAGTAGCCCCGAGACTCGTAGGTTGTCGAAATCGACAGCGCGTCGAGGATCAAAATCGCAGGTTTGAAGTCCCGTCATACCAATCTGTGGCGGTCGTCCGGAGGCCAGCCGGACTGATGGAGTTGTCAACTAAAGCGGCAGCTCGATGCCGCGGATGCGACATCACGCTGATCAACAAAGCGCACTTGATGAGTCGCAAGGTAATCGCATCGCGCGGTCACTTGCAGGAGCCAAGCCATTTCTTACAACATGTGCGTGAAATGCGATAGTGTCGCTGTCAGGAGAGCCTTCGGGCCAACTTGCTCAAGCCAAGGAGCAGGCCGGAAGGAGTAACGCGCGGCCTCGAGGGCGGCCGAGGAGTTAGCGTCAAAGGGTTTACACCGCCGGAGCAGGGAAGAGATAACCGAAATGGCCGTGAAGTTAAAAAGATGCTACCGATCGCAATGAGGCTCTTGGGAAGGAGCGCTTTAGCTGGGCAATTGTAAGTGCATCTAGTGCCCCTTAGTGATTTTGGTGTATTGAAGACTTATAGGTTAAGTAACTAATGAGTTTGTGAGTGTACACAGGTCTATAAGTCTATGAGGAGTTTGATATTTACAGAGAAAGTCTAATTTCTAAAATGAAGTTCTTCATCCAAGACTTTGATATTCTCAAGACTTTTTCAAGACTTTGAAAGTGAAGAAATTGGTGTGACCTCAAGACTTGGCATTCATTTGAGGAACATGAAGCTTGAAGACTTTTGTTTTCAGAGTTTCATTTTCTTTCTTGTGTCATAGGAAACACCGATCGTTAAAGGGGGGTCGAGGAAATACTAAGGAAAAATTTCCATTTGATGCTCAACTCAAAATCCTACACCTACCAATTCCTTCGAGTGAAGCTTTTGGAAATCTCATACAGTTCAGTCAATTTCTTCAGTGACAGAGACGAAGCTCTTCTGGTCGCTGAGGAATTTGTTCTGACTGAGGAGTTAGGAATTCGCCAGTGCGAATTGCCTACACAGTGAGGAACATGATAGCCCTGAGGAATTTGATATGCAAATTCTCGATCGCTGTAAGGCGCGCCACCTGTCCCAAAATATCTTATCCACCTAACGGTCATATCATTGAAGGGCATTTATGTCTTATCATGTCGGGTTGCCCCTAGGCTATAAATAGCCCCCCCACAACCACTAGCTGGTTGGCTGCCCGAGAGAACTTGACACTTGTCATTTGAGAGCAACCCATCCTCCGAGGACTTTGAGCTTAAAATCATCAAGTGAGGAAAACCCAAAACCAAACCCCAACAAACCCAAAGTGATTGAGCATCATCAAGAAATTGATCCTCTGTGGATCCGACGCTTGTTACCTTTTGAAGACTGTGCTTCTTCCAGACGGTTAGGCGCAAGGTCTAGAGCATCCAAGAGGAATTGTGGATCGCCGAGTGACCAAGTCTGTGAAGGTTTGGAAGTCGCTCAAGACTTACCACGAGTGATTGGACGAGGTCTGTGTGACCTTAGTTCAACGAGAATACGGTGAGGACTGGTGTCCCGAGCTGCGTGCTCAGTGATCGGGTGTCCGGACTGTGTGTCTCGAGTTTAAATACTCACCGCTTCCAACCAGACGCATAACCGAGACAGCAGTTGAACTGGTCTACCAAATCATTGTCTTCACCAACCTAATCTGGTTCTATTTCCTCAACCCTTTCATTTCCTCATAACGTGTTGAGTGTTTGTCATATCTGTGTTTGAAGACTTTGATCAAGACTTTCAATTTCCTCGCCAATTTCTTCACTGCTTTGTCTTCATCTTGTGTTATCCTGTGATTACGCTTTCTCAGACTGTGATTGTCTTCATTTCATCATGAGGACTATGCTTGTAATCTGTTACGCTTACTTCTGAGTACTTATTCCGCTGCAAGTATTTCTTCGCTAAGGAATTTCCTCACCATCAAATTCCTCAGTGAAGAATTCATAAAAATCGCCTATTCACCCCCCTCTAGTCGATATAACGCACTTTCAATTGGTATCAGAGCAAGGTACTCCCTTGTTCTGTGTGATTTTGGTTTAACCACCTGGAGTTTTAGTTATGTCGACCGCAGTATGATCAAGGTCTCAGCAGGGTGTCCTACCTTCGATGGGACGGACTACCCTCATCGAAGAACAAAATGCTAATGCATCTTGAAGCAATTGACAACGATCTCTATGTTGTGACAAAAGGTGTTTCCTCACCACACCTTCTCTCGAATGATGCTGATGTGAAGAGATTCAAGCAACTCGATTCTCAAGCGTAAGAATATCATATGTGGCCATCCGAGCAAAGGTCAATATGGAAGAGTGAGTGCTTTGGAATCGCTAAACTCATCTGGGACAGCTGTCCAAAGTAAATGAAGGTGTTTCAACTCAGCGTGACTCTCGAGTTGATGTTCTTCGAATCTCTTCAACCGCTTCAAAAGACTCAACAACTAAAATGTTCAACAAACCTTCGATCGCTTCACTCACATCTCAAATGAGCTTCAAGCACTGGTGCCACCGACATCACCGACCATGAGGTGGTGAAGAAATTGCTAAGATCGCTTGATTCTCATTTGATACTCCGCACCGATGATACAAGAATGAGCTGACTACAAGTCTCTTGATCCTGCTGATATCCTCGAAGGCTAAATACTCACGAAGTTCTAGCTTGCTGAAAAGAGAGATCTCTATGGTTCTCGCTATGGAAAACACGTGCCCTCAAGGCCAAGGCTGTCCGAATCTGAGAGTGAAGACTCGTAGTAGCCTAGAGATCCTCAAGAATTTGGCCAGAGCTAGCACCGCCGTGAAGAAATTCCAGAAATTCTCAAGACGTGGTCGCTGGAAAATCCTCAAGAAGTAGTGATTCCTCATCTAGTGACTATAAGAGAAGACTTTGTCACAAATGCAAGAAACCTGGTCACTATATCCAAGATTGTCCTCAAGGGAAAAGGAATTAAGGAAGAAGAAACACAAGGATTACAGTCCGATGACGAAGAAGAAAAAGAAATCATCAAAATCTTCATCATCAAAATCCTCAAAACCTTCTTCTCACAAGAAGAGCAGCTCCAAAAGGCTCGGCATTCATTGGCAAGGAAATGGACTCAAGCTGAATCTGAGGAAAATGAGGAAGAGGAGGAGTCTCAAGAATCAATCTGTGTGGCTAGTCCGCTCTTGCATCGCTTATGTTAGCAAATCCATCTTCAACATCAAGAAACTGACTCACGACAAACCTGATGAGGAAAATGATGACTACGCCCCACCTATTGCTTCATGGCAAAGGTGCCAAGGTACTCAATTTCACCTCCTCCTAATCTAGTGAAATGAATCGATGAGGATCTCAAGCCCAGCTACTCTAAACTTGCTAAGATTGCTATAAACAACAAAGGGCTTTTGAAAAGGTTCAAAACATGCTAGATAAGAGTGATGATATGTTAGGTGAAGAAATGGATCGCACTCAAGCTCCGATCGAAAATCTTCAGAGACTTCAGCCTAGGCTTGATAGCCTTCAAGGTCATCATAACACTCTCTTATCTCGATCATGAGAAACTTTCTTATGAATTTCTTCAAAGAAAGCAAGATCTTGAGAAGCTAAGAGCGAGTTATGAAGATCTTCGTAAGGAGCGCGATTCATTACTTGCTCAACAAATCAGCGCTTCTCAAGAAGAATTTGTTCCTCCATGCTTAAAGTGCATTGAACGTGAATCGCTAATTCTTCACCCGAATGTTCAAATGCTTCAACTGTTAAAATTCTTCACCTGCCTCTCGCTATCACTAATTCCTCATCCGAGGACATTGCTAGTATCACCGACGATGCAGATCGAAGGAATTGTACATGACAGTATGTACAAAAGCCTCAAAGGGCATCGACTTTTGTGATGTGCTTAAAAGCAGATCCTCAACAGAACCCTAGGAAAGAGGGTATTGCCTTTGAGAGGAAACTCAATGCTGATGGAACGTATCGAAACCCGAGCAAGATCCCAAAACCTCATGGGTTGCTGCAAAGGACCTCCAGCTTGATCCATCTACCTTATCTGGTTTTACATGTGAATTTCCTCATTCTGCTGATGAGTCATTTGACTCAAACTATAAACTGTTCAAAATCAGAATGGTGAAGTATTTGCTAGATATGTTGGCACTAATCGCAGGAACGGTTCCCTATGAAGAAAATCTGGGTTCCCAAGCAAGGTTTTGAAAATCTTCAGTGAATGTCCTCATGACACCACCTGTGAAGAATAGGAACTCCAGATCAAATTCTTCATATGGACCAAATTCTTCATATGGATCCAAGTCCTCATACGGACCAAATTCTCACATGGATCAAATTCTCAAAAGGATCAAAGTCCTGATATGATTATCATCGTATAACAACTCGCTTCGTAGGTAGAGCTAAGGGCTATGAATATGTGCATTATTCTTCAAACCAATATGTTCATATGTCCTCAAAGAATTTCTCTGCTTATTCATATGCTTACCCTAACCCTCTTATGTGAAACGAAATGGTTTGGCCTCTATGCCACCATTCTCATATGGTGCTCGCAGAATGATGAACTCTTTGCCACCCCTTCGATGTGGGTGGTGAAGAAAAGAACCAATCTCTTCTCGTAGGGTCAGTCTCCAGACGCGTTTTAACGCTCAAGAATTTGTCAGCCCCATAAAATGCCCAAAGGACGCAGGCTAATCATGATGAAATGAACTTTCATTTCACACGCCCTCATACCGCTTATCTGAATACCGACCGATGAAATTCATCTCGATGAACTTGATATCATATTCTTCACCGATGAAGTATATGAGATCGTAAGTTGTACTAATTCATCCGCAGGATGATCAACCCAAAGCCACCGAGTGGGTTCTCGATAGTGGATGTACAAATCACATGACTGGTGACAAGAATCTATTGATGGATGCTCCTTATCACCGCTACATCTGAAGCATATCATCTTTGCCGAAAAGGCAAAAGTCGTATTGGGACTTGGTAAGGTTGCTATCTCTAAATACATGCACATGGACAAAGTCATGCTTGTTGAGTCTTTAGGATATAATCTCATGTCAGTCTCAATGCTTTGTGATCTCGATATGGTTGTTATCTTTGGCAAGTATCGCTGTGTTGTGATTATGGAAGTTGACAATTCCAAAGTCTTCAAGGCTTTAGGAGAGGAGACTTGTATATTGTTGACTTTTTCCACGTGACCACAACCAGCCGTGGTGTCTACTTGTAAAAGCTTCGTATATTGGCTATGGCATCGACGACTTGGTCACGCAGGCATGAGGAATTTGCACACGCCATAAGAAGAAGCATGTCATTGGCATTGAGAATGTCAAATTCTCAAGGATCATTTATGTGAGCCCGTGAAGCTGGAAAATGACCAAGGCCAAGCATCCAAATAAGACTATCATGACCAGTACTCGCCCTTCAATTGCTTCACATGGACCTCTTTGGTCCCAATCATTATTCAGTCAGTCGTTAATGAAGCATCACTATATGGCTTTGTTATTGTTGATGATTACTCTCACACATGGGTACACATTGTTACTTACAAGAATCAAGTGCAGGAAATCTTCAAACGATTTTCCTCGAGGGCTTCAACCAACTTTGGTGTGAAGATCAAGCACATCAGGAGGACAATGGAACCGAGTTCAAGAATTCGGTCTTGATGACTATCTTGATGAACTTGGTATTACTCATGAGTTATCTGCTCCCTATACTCCTCAAAGAAATGGCGAGTGGAGCGCAAGAACAGTAACTCTTGTTGAGATGGCTCGACTATGCTTGATGAATACAAAACGCCTGTCGCTTCTCGATTGAAGCAATTGACACCATGCGGCACATCATCAACAGAGTATATCTTCACAAATTCTTCAAAAGACTGCCTATGAACTCCTCACTGACAAGAAACCTAATGTAAGTTATTTCAAAGTCTTCGGTGCTAAATGCTGGATTAGAGATCCTCACCACAACTCTAAATTTGCAACGAAAGCACATGAAGGTTTTATGCTTGGTTACGGAAAGGACTCGCACACCTACAGAGTCTTCAACATCGTGACTTCACAAGATTGTTGACACCGAGATGTGCGGTTCGATGAAACTAATGGCTCGCAAAGAGAGCACCTACCTTCTTTTTAGACGAACCAGCACCTGAGGATTCTATCAGGTTCAAGGCAACTGAGGATGTCATCCCTACTGAAGAAACTGCTGAAGAATTCATTCCTGTACGAGAAGAACGTCGAGCTGATGCACTCAAGATAATGTCAAGAAAATGGTGCCGAGGAAAATGATCAAATTCCTCAAGACAACCAACTCATCCTCGCTGCAAAAAAGAAGTGCAAGTTGACAAGATCATCGATGACATTAAAGCGCCAGTCCTCTCACTCGCCAAAAGCTTCACATTTATCTAACTTTTGTGGGCACTATGCTTTTGTCTCTATCACAGAGCCCTCTAAGGTAGATGAAGCATTTCGAGCCGGAGTGGATTCAGGCCATGCAAGAAGAATTACATCAGTTCGAGCTCAACAACGTCTCTGAACTGGTCAAATGTCCAGATCCTCGCAAGCATAATATCATTGGCACAAAGTGGATCTACCGCAACAAGCAAGATGAAAATGGTCTTGTGGTGAGGAATAAGGCACGACTAGTAGCTCAAGGCTACACGCAGGTTGAAGGAATTGATTTCGATGAAACTTTTGCACTGCTGCTAGACTTGAGTCTATTCAAGATATTACTCGCCTATGCTAACCATCACAATATCACTTTATATCAAATGGATGAAAAGTGCATTCCTCAATGGTAAGCTTGAGGAAGAAGTATATGTTGCTCAACCCCTGTGTTTTGAAGATCCAAAGAATCCTCGACAAAGTCTTCAGACTAAATAAGACCTCTATGGCTCTCAAGCAAGCCCTCGGGCGTGGTATGGTACATTGAAGGAATTCTTCGTGAAGAATGGCTTCACACCCGGTTCACTCGACCCTACTCTCTTTACTAAATCTTATGATGGTGAACTGTTTGTGTGCCAAATATATGTTGATGATATTATCTTTGGCTGTATCGACCAACGTTATAGTGATGAATTTGCCTATATGATGAGTGAAGAATATCAAATGTCTATGATGGAGAGTTGAAATTTTTTTAGGTCTTCAAATTCGCCAACAACACAATGGCATATTCATATCTCAGAGAAATACCTCAAAGATGTCCCAAGAAATTCGCATGCAAGATTGCAAAGGTGTCAAAATTCTATGCCCACAAATGGCCATCTATGCAATCGATGAAATGGTATTGACTTCGATCACAAGGTATACCGCCCATGATTGGTTCTTTATTGTACTTATGTGCATCTAGGCCAGATATAATGCTTAGTGTTTGCATGTGTGCCCGATTTCAAGCTACACCAAGGAATCACACCATAAGGCTGTGAAGCATATTCTTCGATATCTAGCTCACACACCAACACTAGGATTATGGTACCCCAAGGGCTCTACTTTTGATCTCATTGATATTCTCGACTGACTATGCTGGTGATCGTGTGGATCGCAAGTCAACATCTGGTACTTGTCATTTCTGACGATCTTTGGTCTGTTGGTCCTCAAGAAACAGAACTGTGTATCACTGTCCATCCGCAGAAGCTGAATACATTGCTGCTGGCTCGTGTTGTGCTCAATTACTATGGATGAAGCAAACCTCAAGGACTACGGCATCAACGTGAAGAATGTGCCTCTCATCGGTGACAATGAGAGTGCCATCAAGATTGCTCACAACCCAGTTCAGCACTCAAGACAAAGCACATTCAAATTCGCCATCATTTTCTTCGTGATCATGTGTTAAAGGGCGACATTTCCATCGAGCACGTGAAGACTCAAAGAACAGCTAGCTGATATCTTCACTAAGCCCTTGGATGAGAAGAAATTTAGCAAGTTGTGTGTGAGCTAAATATCTTAGAATCTTCGAATGTTCTTTGAAAAGTACACACATCCTAACACTTATGCAAAATTGATGACTTAGATGTGCAACACATGAAGAAACGTTTTCTTCAATCAATGAAGAATAACACTTTAGTGTGAAGAAATTAATGAAGAAATTGATTCTCGAACCCACGACAATTGTACGCTGTGTCTGAAATCATCATTCTTATACGGTGGGTCACGCCACCACCAAAGTTGAAAATCTTCAATTTGAGTTTTTCCTCAGTTTTGAAATTCTTCAGTTTTTCAAATTCTTCAACTTTGCAAAATCTTCACTGTTTCCGCTGCCTTTCTTCATTGGCTATAAATATATATATATATATGGGTTTATGTCCTCTACAGCATTCACTTATGGCTATTTCTTCAAGTCGTTTTTCTGCTAAGTGAATGTGATCGACCCTTCCCTCTATGCTATACTCAACCCAATCCATTCACAAATTCTTCATGTGCGTTTATTTTGAAACTCGCTCAAAATCTTCACTGTGTCCTTGACAGCTGAAGAAATTGCAACGACACTTTAAAACTAATCTTATCCAAACCTTCGGTTTTGCCATTAAACCGCTCCGCATCCCACGATGCATTACTTTATTCACCCACGATCGTACACGATCTCCACTACACAAGACGTGGGTGACACATGTCGTGAGAAGGAAGCGGTCAGGGCACGCTCGTCTAAATCTTCGGTGATCCGCTTTTCATCGCCTATAAATACCCCTCTCCCTTCCTCACTCTTTTATTTCGCCGACCTCTCTCCCGCCGAGCTCCTCAAACCCTAGCGCCGCCGCCACTCCATCGTCAGCCGTGAGGAAAAGCTTCACGCTTTGACTTCTTCGTCGACGATTATACCGACTATGGAAAATCTTTACCGCGCCGCCGTAGCTGATTTCTCTGCGCAAGTTAGGGCGGGAAGATCTGAACGGATCGAACTTCCCAACTGTTCTTCTCAGTTCGCCGTTCTTCACTTCGTAAATTAAAAGTAACTTTTATTACTCGCTTTGATTCTCAAATTTTCTTCAAATTCTTCAAAGGTGTTTATTCTTCAAATCTTCACACATATGAACACCTCAAATCACTTGACTGCTTCTCTGCTATGATTTTCTTCAAGATTCCTCAATTGTGTGGATCTTCGATCTATACAACTCGAACCTAAGACAAAGAACGCTTATTGAAATTCTTCAAGGTTCATCTGGTCAAAATCCTCAAACTTGTTCTTTTGAAAACCTTCCGAGAACGATATGACCTCTCCAAATTCCTCGCACCTATACTCTGTTCACAGGTACAAATGTCCGCCGCTGAATCCCTAGGTTCTCATCAACTTAACTCATTTGCAGCGCCTCGAAGAAAACTGCACACTTCTTCAGAGAACTCAATTGTTCAATTTCCTCAACTGAAGAAAATGGCAGACGGTAAGAAGCCACAGAAGGGAGGAAAGAAACCTGAGGTTATGACAGCATTTGAAATCCCTGAGGAAATATATGCTGACTATCTGACCGGATGAAGAAAGCAAAAATCAACGCAAGGTGCGATTCGTAAGATTGAACGGAGATGGGCACGGGAATGGAAGGAATACAGATATGTAACTCCTAAGTACATGAAGAAATTCACTCTAAATCCTCCATGCCCAAGAGCTCCTTTGGCACCTGGCCAAATAGCTGATCCCACTAGCATCAAACGCGGTCAGGACTTTCCTGATGAATGGGCTAAACGTCAAGCAAAGTTGGCAAAGCAAGCAAAGGAAGCAGTGAAGAAATTCAATGAGGATTCTGCTGCTGCTATCGCATCGAGGTCTCGGTCAAACCGAGGAAATCAATGCAAAAGAAGCCTGCTAATAAGCCAAGTGCTTTCATCATCTGCTACTCACGGCCAAGTTCCTCAAGAGCACCTTCCAAGCAAATTCCTCACACCGCTGTTGTTCCATCAAAGTCCTCAACAGCTCCTCTAAAACCTTCAGTTCCTCGTGGCACCTGCTACTTGTCAAAGGACCACTGGTTTCTCAATTGCCCTGCATTTCGCAAGTTCCTCACCTGCTCCAATTCTCATCTAGCCCAGCCAAATGAAGACCAAGGCAACAATGGACGAGGTCCACGGCCTAGTCCAAGGACTAAACAAGTTGTATTTCATGTACCATCTGACGATGAGGCATCCGATGAAGAACTCACGGAAATCATCGAGACCGCAAGTAAGGGCCGCTAGAGCCAAAAGGTACATCTGTGCCACTACTATTGATCCAAGAAAGTCCTCGATTTTATTGATCTCTCGCACAATGATCCCAATACCTCTCGCTCGATCTTCATTTGACACTGGTCAAAGTCATAGTTGACTCACTTCATCGCTGAAGAAAATGGAAGTTTGAGAAGGCTAGGGAAATCAAAAGGCTCAATACAGAAGGAGAAGTTCCTGAAGAAAAACGTTGTCAAGATGACACCTGAGGAGCTTCTCAAGGTCCAAACTGAGATTCAAGACCTCAGCAAAAACTTCGATTCCTACTATGCTGATTGGCAAGGAGTCAAGACCAGATTCGGCAACCCGACGAAGAAATTCACAAATGTTGCTGCCCCAAGGCAACATGAATTCCTCAGCCGGAGCCTCAAATTTCAGCCTCATCAAGAAAATACCAGCACTGCCGATGTCATTCAGCCTCGCTGAAGAAAATGTTGATTCCAGGCTGATGATCCCATTCCACCGCCGAAGAATTGCCGTGGCACCCACTAGTGGTGCGCTCAAGAAACTGCTGAGTCAGGCAATCGATCAGCTATGCTTTGAAGAAATTGCTCAAGACAGGGAACTGCATCGCTGCTCCTCAAGAAACTGCACCAAATTCCTCAGCTCCTCCCCGCACCAACTCCAACTCCAATTCTTCCATCCGCTCGATGTGAAGAAACCAAGGCTGCAGAATGAGCTGCTGTGAAGAAAAGGAAAGCATCACATGCGCTGATTCTTCGCCGCGTAAGAAAATGAAGCCAATGACCAGCTCATTCGAAAATCCAATTGATGCTGTTCCAATTTCTCCATACCATCAAAGGAAGTTGTTCCTTTTGAGAAGACTATGAGATCCCAATCGATCTGATGAAGAACATCAATCTGCTTCTGTCAGAGAAAATTGATAAAGAAATTGAGGGAAGCAATTCCTTCAACCCCAGCTTATTTCCTCATCGAATATGAAATTCCTCGATCGGTGTCAAGAAATTGAAATGAAGATGTGGATATTGATGCACCACTCAGTGATAAATGATGACTTTTGGGAAAATCAGCATCCCAATACTCTCTCTTCACCCCGCCCCAACAAGTTCCTCACTCTCCTGCTCAAACAGTCCAAATGGACTCAAGAAAATCAACCCAATCGGTTCTCGGCATGAAGAAATTCCAGCCGCTAGTGCGATGAAACTGCTGCTGCCGCTAATCCTCGATCGCATGTTGAGGAACAAGAAATTCCTCAGTCAAGAACCTGAACTTACGATTCCTCGAGGTGGTGATGCAACTCATCGACACCCTCTCGCCCAAGCAAAAGAATCCGCTTCAACCAAGCAAAAGTTCAAGGCTGAAGATTTCTTTGCCGAGCACGTGTTCTTCATCAATATAATCCTTATGATTCTGCTCGCATTAGGAAGAGGCGCTCGACTGCCACCAAGCCAACTTCTATTCCTCGCTTTTCAACAAGGACAAAATCTTCGATCATGCTCATATTCCTCATGTGGATATGGAGTCGCCTGCGTGCTTTGAGCCACCCTCGTTCTTCACGACGCAGACTTCTAAACTTCTGCACCGATATTTGTGATTGGAACGAAGAGCTAATTCTTCAGCTCTATGCAACCTCGACATCACCGGAGACGCTCAAGACGAATTCATGGGTCTTAGATTGATGACTGAAAACACTCACTACAAGGCACCAGAAGTGAATTGCTTCGTGTCTACCACTCAGTCCTCCGCTTGATGGTGCACGCAGATCTATGAAGAAAAGAACTTTCAAATCACTATATGCAAGTGCCGATGAAGCTTTTGAAGCTAAGGCAGCCCTAAGAACCAAATTCTCGTCAAGGAATTATTATATGTGCCTCGACAGTCTATCGGATTCGACGAAGACAATGAGTCCAATCAAAGGTCACGACTGAACGATGAAGAAGTCGCGGCATCATGAAGAATATGCTTTTCAACATCATCCATGGCTCCCTGCCAATTTCCATGATTTCTTCATGAGGACTCGCTAACATTGCCATGTCACCTTTTGAGCTGAAGCCTTATGCGCTTTGGATTATGAGATTCATCGTCAAGATCTTCGCTAAATTACAAGGTCGATACTTTGAACCACCGCAGCTACCTGCCCTCGATTGAAGTCCTCAAACGGACAAGCTACTCTCAGCCGATGAAAAGGGCAAGGCTATCGCTGTGATAGATGAAGGCATTCGCCCATTGATGGACAGTTTCAAAGCAGCATCCTACTCCACCAATGATGACTCGCCACACATGACTTAGCAAAGAAATACCTCACCAAGCAAAGTCCTCAAGCTATCGCACCTGTGGTGATGATCGATCGTGAATTACTCCTCGCCTTCATCGTAAGGTTGATCGCAATCATAAGTGGGTCAAACGCCGCTTGGTACTCTTCTTTACAACATGACCTCAACACACAATGCAGTGAAGAAAACCACTACTACCTTCATGAAACCTTCAAGCGCACTGGCTGTTCTTTCACATGTATACAAGGAAGAAGAACTCGACATCAATGGGACTCAAGGAAGAATTTGACTGGTCTGCACCTCCTCCAAGAAATTCAAGAAGGTCAAAGTTCCTTCCTTGGTGGCTAGCTCCTATTCTTCATCTCGCGACACCGATGAAAATGAAGATTTGAAGACATCGCTGCTGGTCCTACTCAACAACCGACTCCCCAACAATGTCAAGGCCCGCCTTCAACTTGAAATTCTTCAAGAGCGTTAGTCCTCGCCGATCCTTTTGGTCATTCATGACAAAGGGGAGAAATTTGAGTTAGTCTTCAAGCGGGTCTAGTTTTTGTCTATATACAGTATTTTATTAAGTTACAACTCTCGCTTTTCCTAAACCTTTTATTGGATCGAAGTTGTAATCTTAAACCCGATGGTGCTTTTGATACTTTTGATGCATTATGCTCTTGCTCTATGCTCTGATTACGTGAGTTATGCTCGATTCTCGTGAGCTCCTTGAAAATCTTCATAGAAAATCAATTTGGCCTTGGGCTCGTACTTTGATGCGCTATATTGCATAACATCAAGCACCATATTTCATCATGCATTTCAAATTCTTCATATTATATGTTAAATGCGTATGAATTATAAGATATAGGGGAGATCTCCATGATTCAATTCCTCAAATGTGCATTGCCTCAAAAGCAAATTCTCACTATGCACATCTTCGGGGGAGTTCTTCTATCTTGCAATCAAACTCCTCATTATCAGTATTTACACTTCATATGTTTATCCTCGTTGAAAACTTAACCTATGTTGTCATCAATCACCAAAAGGGGGAGATTGTAAGTGCATCTAGTGCCCTTAGTGATTTTGGTGTATTGAAGACTTATAGGTTAAG
>JAHIAM010017257.1:0-11118 GCA_021605205.1 Aegilops longissima | reverse complement strand
AACGGTACCACGAGCGCCAAGTTCGACTACCGCACGGTTACGCCAAGTTCATCTACGGAATGTACGCCCAATGGTGTACCACTACCGTCCGCCGGTACCACTATTTCCACTATGACCGCTCCGAGAACGCCTACCTCCACTACTTCCTCTCTCAACTTGACCTGCTCCGAAAGGCACGCTCAAAGGTATACCCGCCGGAACGACCGCCTCGTGGACGAATGCATGTTGTATGAGATGCCCGCTTGCATCGTGGTCCGATTTGTCACTGCTTGCCATGCCACCGTCTCTGCGGAACCCGGAAACCGGATCACCCCACCATCTTGCTCAACTCGCCACACCCACTTCTTTTGCACCAAAGATTCCGTGAGCTACCGGAACCAAATGTTGCCGTGGCACCATTTTCGCTTTCATTGTGGCACCCTTTTGTCGCTTCCGCCATTTATTTACAAATGCTTCATAACATGCTCATGTCAACATTTTCATAAAATTGCTTAAAACGCGTACATGTCATCCGTGATCATGATAACAACATTTAAATGTTTGTAATTGCTGTTTGCATTATTTTTCATAATTGCCATGCTAAAATGATTTATTTCATAACTTAATAACCGTAGCTCCATTTTAAATAAATTATATATGTAAATGGGGTAGAAAATGCCTAGTTTAACATGGTGCCATTTCTTTTTGCATGTTTAACAACTCTAAAATTGTGATTAGGCAGAAATAGTACCTAATTCGAGATATGCATATGAGGATATTTCCGAATTGTTGTTTGTTATTTCCGCCTCATTTAAATTTGCCTAAATAGTTCGCTTATTTATGCCTCACCTCTTGCCATGTTTAACAACATTTAATATTGTTGAGTACCTAATCGGGAGAGAACTAAATAAGTGTTAGAGGTTTTGTCAATATGCAACCTGCTGCATATTGAGCTCCACTTAACTTGTAGTGTTGTTTGTCCATATTGCCATGCCATGCCTCATTAAACCGGACATGCATCATAATTGGTTGTGCATCATGCCATGTTTGTTCTTGTTGGTTTACCATGTTGTTTCTTTGTTTCCGGTTGCTTCTCTCGTTAGCTTCGCTTGCTCCGAGTTGTGAGGATTCGCTCAACCACGTCCGCTTGTCTTCTTCATGGACTCGTTTCTTCTTCCTTATGGATTTCGTGCAAGATGACCATACCTCAAATCACTTCTATCTTTGCTTGCTAGTTGCTCGCCTTTTGCTATGCCTATGCTACGATGCCTACCACTTGCTATATCATGCCACCCACATTGCCATGTCAAACCTCTAACCATCCTTTCCTAGCAAACCGCTGATTGGCTATGTTACCGCTTGCTCAGCCCTCTTATAGCGTTGTTAGTTGCGTGTAAAGATGAAGTTTGTTCCTTGTTGAACATGGAGATGTTGTTCCTTGTTGGAACATGTTTACTTGTTGGGATATCACAATATATCTTATTTAATTAATGCATCTATATACTTGGTAAAGGGTGGAAGGCTCGGCCTTATGCCTCGGTGTTTTGTTCCACTCTTGTCACTTAGTTTCCGCTATACCGTGTTATGTTCCCGGATTTTATGCTCTCTTACACGGTTGGGTGATTTATGGGACCCCTTGACAGCTTCGCTTTGAATAAGACTCTCCAAAGAAGGCCCAACATTGGTTTTTACCATTTGCCACCTAAGCCTTTTTCCCTTGGGTTCGCAGACTAAGGGTCATCTTTATTTTAACCCCGGCCAGTTCTCCTCCGAAAGTGCTGGTCCAAACTAGAGCCACTTATGTGCCTCGAGGCAACTTGGGGTATCGCTTGCTGCCGACGTAGTGTTCATCCGGTGCCCCGAGACCGAGATATGTGCAGCTCCTATCAGATTTGTCGGCACATCCGGCGGCTTTGCTGGTCTTGTTTTATTGCTATCGAAATGTCTTGTAGTCCGGGATTCCAGATCGATCGGGTCTTCCCAGAGAAGGAATATCCTTCGTTGACCGTGAGAGCTTATCATGGGTTGTTGGGACACCCTCGCAGGTATTATCTTTCAAAGCCGTGCTCTGCGGTTATGAGGCGATGGGAATTTGTTAATGTCCGGTTGTAGATAACCCAAGTTGATCTTAATTAAAATACACATCAATCAAGTGTAACCGTGATGGTCTCTTTCGACGGAGTCCGGAAGTGAACACGGTGTTGGAGTTATGTTTGACGTAAGTAGTTTCAGGATCACTTCTTGATCATAGTTGTTCGACCGCGCCTTGCTTTCTCTTCTCGCCTCATTTGCGTATGTAGCCACCATATATGCTAGTCGCTGTCGCAGCTCCACCTCACTACCCTGTCCTACCTTTAAGCTTAAATAGTCTTGATCTCGCTGGTGTGAGATTGCTGAGTCCCCGTGACTCAGATACTTCCAAAACCAGTTTGGTGTGCCGATGAAACCGCAGGTGACGACCCGAGCTCAAGGAGGAGCTCAATGAAGACCTTGTTCATTGTGTTGTTTCGCTTCAATTGATCAAGAGTGGAGCCAGCTTGGGACGATCGGGATCTGTAGCATTTGGGGTAGTCTTTTATTTTGGTTCCGTAGTTTGACCTTGATTGTATCTCGTATGATGTAATGCTTTACTCATGTATTGTGTGAAGTGGCTATTGTAAGCCAACTATGTATCTCTTTCCTTATGTATTACATGGGTTGTGTGAAGATTACCTCACTTGCACATTGCTTTCAATGTGGTTATGTTTCTAAGTCGTGTTTCGACACGGGAGATATAGCCGCATCGAGGGCGCTATGTTGGTAATCGAGCCTTCCCCGACTTAGGAGCCCCCGCTGATTGTTTGTCATGCTGTTGAGTCTAGAACGGAAAATGTTTTGAGTCTTAGGATTATATATATCGGAGAGTAGGATTCTTTTACTCCTCACCTTCATCGCCTCCGGTGAGGCATCCCGACGAGAGAGTTTTGACTTTTCTTCTCAAATTTCACTAAAAAATTTTTAGGATCACGCTGGTATCTTGGAATCGTTCGATGGTTTTGTGACGAGAACATTGTTCTTGGTGCCTCCCGACATTTAGGGTTGTGGCAGTGTCCCGGGAGTTGAGCTCCGAGGTGTTGTCGCCACAATTTTATCGCTGCCTCGAATACCGAGCTTTTCCGACATCAAAATCTCTTTATGCGCTTGTTGGTGAGATAACCTCGATAACCCAAAGATCAAGCGAGCTCGAGAGTATTGCCATAACTTGTATAACGGATGCTTTTCAAGGTTGAGGTACACGATTTCAAGGTTTCTTGGTTATGTGTTGAAGGATGGATACAATGATCTAGGTATTGTTAGTTTGGGTGATATATTTTGTGTCCCTCAGATCCCCAACACCTGATTGCATAACCAGAAAGTTTCGGAGTTTATAGGTGGGAATTCTAGTAGCTTACGGTGATATCTTTCCGATGTATGTATGATTTGAGATTGGGGTTCAACGCCCAGTGGTCCGCCCATTCACGGTCGATTTACAAAGGGTCGCGAGGCGCCTTAAAGAATCCTTGGCTATGCTGATTCGGGACGCCTTGTTTGTCATTCGTGACGCCTCATATACGTCAGGTCCGTGTGGGCCCCACCACGAACACTTTGGGCGTAAATTCTATCATGTGTTTGTTCCGCCATTCTTGAAGCCAACTTTGTTTTTGTTTTGTTTTGTGGTATTCGAGTTGCTTCAATGCCAAGTGTGGATTCCATACCTTCCCTAAACGGTGTTCTCATATTGCTATGTGAATACTAGTCCTTCTTGATCATCAAGGTCGCTATGTTAATTCTTTTGCCAACCTGCGCGGTTTCTTCAAGTGGATCCGATCATTTCAACGCTTGCAAGATCAATTCTAAGCTTTTTCTCAACGGTGTTCGCTTCATCCACCCAAGTTGTTTTTGTTTTCCCACCCTCCCACCCTTTTTCTTCAAGGACTCAGATTTCTTAATCAACTATCCATTTTATTGAGTGAAGCCTTCATTCTTTTCCTTTAATGTTTTATCCGTGATTCTCATGAAGATGCTAAAGGAAGTTTCAACCTTATCATTGTTCCATTATAATTTTCTTCTCCGTGGATTCAATTCAAGCTTTCGTGTTGATCATATCCTTATCCTCGCTCAAATGCTTTCCCATTCCGATGCACCTCATAATCTTTCACTTTTGTTATTCAATTGTTCTGGGGTGTTGAAGTTATCTCGTAAGATTCGCTTCCATTCCTAACTGCATAAGCTATCTCGAGATAATTATCTCATTCAAGCCATTTATTTCAACCGATGCAATCTCTTCCAAGCGACCTTTTTAACGGTGGTTCTTTTGAGGGCCCTAACCCACGTGTCTTTTCCTGTGATCTTACCCGACTCTTTTAATTTCCGAGTTATTCTCAATTCTTTTCAAGTGTGACGAAGAATGGATTCCATCACCACATGCCTTTTCCAAGATCAATTTCAAACCATTTCATTGTTGAATCAACCTCTTTGCTTTTCATACTACCGAGTATCTCAACAATTTTGGTGGTGTTTCGTCGTCATTCTCGAATTTTTGAAGACCAAGAAGAGTTTCTCTTTAATCTTGCTCCATTCTCTTCAAGATTCATGGTTCTAGCTTGATGCCATCCTCTCATAAGTGTTTCCGACAGAGAATTCTTTTCACCCATCCGGAGAAATTCAGAGTCTTTTCAGCTTGATTCTTCCGAGCCCATCATCTCGTAATTATTCATTCCAGCTTTCACTCTTGTTCCCCAAATCTTATCGCATCGCTCAAGTATTCACTAATCAGTTCATGATCTCTCTTTCTTGTATCTAAATCCCTCAAATATCTTCATTCGCTTTCCAATTCTTCCCGTGAATTGTGCCTTTGCTATGTTCATTCTCAATTTTACGGTGGTTCGCTCAAGAGTTCTCTTCCTTCGCTATTATATAGATTCATTCGCCTTCCGAATCCTACCGCGGATCGCTGAAGACCTTCCCAAGTTTGCGCTTATATCTCTATCTCAGTAATCATTTTTCTATGAGAATAAGTAGTATGCCTAATCCGCTGCTTGTCATCAATCTAAATTGGTGAAGGATACGATAACATAATTTTGTTCTTGTTTCATCCAAGTGATTAACTCCTTCTTCGGAGTTTGTTCATGATGAATAAATTTCGGTTTCAATTGTTCATCTTTCTTCCGGAGTTCCAAGTTTTCTCGTTATATCATTTCAAAGCTTCATCTTATCACCGCAAGGTTTCACCTTGTATTTGCAACTTCTCTTCCTTTTATCATCCTTTTCTTACCGGAGTTCTTCATGGAGGCTCTACATGATGCTTCATCAAGGATTCTTTTCATTTTCAATTGTTCATAAAGTTTTCTCATGGAGTTAAGATCCGCCAAGCCATACTTCAAAATAAACATATGCTCCAACACATGTTTTGTTTTGAGGAGTTCAAGTATTCTTCATCTTGCATTCAAGTGCAATTCTTTCTACCTTATCTCTTGAGATGGTGTTATGTCACTCTTGGCAATTTCTCTTTGTGTTTCATGATTCACATGTTGTCAAGAATGAGATATTTTAAATCCACCAATCTCTTCGTTGGAGTCATCTTGTGTCATGTTTTCACCTAAAGCTTTCCCTAAGGATTGTTGCTATTATGGTGCTTATCAATGATCCAAGTTTTCTCCTATCCTCTTGGTGAAAGAAGTTTTCATCGCCTTTGGTGCTCTCACTCAAATCAATAGCTTTTAGTGGCCGCTTGTCACCTCATAATGTTGAGATGTTTCCATAAGCCCACTACAAGGTTATTCTTTTCGTTGTTGGTTTTCCAACAACTCCGCTATATCCTTAATTTTTAAGGGTGCTTTCCAAACTCATTCATGGTAGAAGTTGTCATTTTCTTTCCATTCCTTTATTCCAATGATCTATCTTCGCTTGTTTCTTCCGGAGGCATCGTGATGTTGCTCTCTTCGAACCATCATCTTCTTTTGTCAAGACCATGTCCTTTTCCTTGCTTATCGATTTAACCGAGTGTTGTGTCTATCGCTCCTCTTTAACCGGAGTCTCATCCAGTGCTTTCATTTTGCCAAGTTCATGATTCTAATTCCTTCCATTTACAAATGGAGTGCTGCCCAAATTATATCATTCTTAATCCTACTCGCTTTGTTTTAACCGGAGTGGCTTCAAAATCTATCTTGTCCCCTAAGCTCTTGGTTCTCATCATGTTCTTTGTTCTTCTCTCGCTAACAAAGTGTTCTCAATTTCGCTCAACTCTATTGTGTTATTCTTTCAAGTTTTCAACCTCTCGAGGTTCATTAGTTTCACTCGCTTGTCAAAGAAGCAACTTAGTTTTACCTCTCGCTTCTTCCTCTTCCGCTTCTCTCCGTGCCATCCTAGATCTCGGACGAGATCCTCTCGTAGTGGTGGAGTGTTGTGACGCCCAAGACTGGAGCTTCAGCTTGCCTTCCGTGGTTTCCGAGTTTTGTCGCAGGATTTGTTTTGTTTGTGCATTCATCATGTCATCTCTTGCATTGCATCATGTCATCATGCCATCATATCATTATTTTTTAAAACTCAACTAAATAAATCGATGGATCTTCGTCCATTTAAATCGAGGAAGGGTGACTTCTCTTTATAACATACCCTCCCAATATTATTAGGGAGCTATAATAAATATTCCATTGTTTTGGAATCACCATAACCCACTTGCAAAATAAATCCCATGCCTTTTCTGGCCCGAGTTGACCTCAAAACCTTGCCAATATTATTTCATCATTTTTCGAGCTCCACCAAATCCTCAACATTTTTGGACCTTCCCAAACCTCACTTTATTCAAATCATTTGAATTTAATTCAAATGAGTTTGATTTTACATCTTGCAATCTTGCCACTTCTATTTTTCTCTGGGTCATGCTTATTTTTATGAGTCCGTAAAATTGTCCTCGCTCCCAAATTCTTTCCCTAACCCTCTCTCTTTCTTTTTGTCTCTTTAAATGTTTTCTCGCTAAGAAAATTTAAGGAGAGAGAGAGAGGGAGCCCAGCCATGCCTCCCTGGCCTCCCAGCTCCCTGCTGCCGCCCAAGGCCCAGCCGCTGCCTAACCCTAGCTGCACGCAGCCTGGCCCTCTCGATCCCCTCTCCCATCGCTCTCCTCTCGCCTCCAAGCAGCCACCATCTCTTCTTCAATCTGCGTCCGCTAGCCACTCCTCCTCTCGATCCTCCCTCATCTCCTCGCAGTCCCATCTTCCTCAAGGCCTGCCCGCCAAGGCCTCACCTTCCTTCTACCTGTGCCCTCAAGGCCACCAGACCTCCATAGCGCCTCAAGGCCCACTCTCGCCGCAGGTTCCACTTCGCTCGAGTGCCCTTCCTCCGCCGCGCCTTGCTATGGCCAGCTGTCACTGAGCCAAGCAGCCGCCGCCTCAGATCTCCAGATCAGCACTGCTCCGCCGACTTGGCTTCCGCAGTGCTCGCTGTTGTCCTCATTGCCGAGCTCAGCTTCGCCCGCCAGGGTCGCCCTCGCCATGGCTGCTCCCGCTGCCGAGGTTCCGCCACTAAGTCCCGGCCGGCTGCCTGCCGAGCGCCAGGACGAAGCGACAGCAGCCTCCTCGCCTCGCCCACGCTGACGGAGCTATGCTCGACCTTCGCACTTCTCCGAGCGAAGTTTCCCCGCCCCGCCAAGGCCAAGGCCGACTTCTGCACATCGAGGCCCTGTGTTCTTCGCTTTGGACCGACAAGACCCGGACTCGAACGCCAAGTACCACGACATACGGCGCTCGAACGCACCAATCAACCGAAACGGCAAGTACTTCTACACGCCAAGACGCCAAGTCCGCTTTCGATTCATCATATCGCTATCGATGACTCAACATCACGTAAAAAATGTACCACGAGCGCCAAGTTCGACTACCGCACGGTTACGCCAAGTTCATCTACGGAATGTGTACGCTCAATGGTGTACCACTACCGCCGCCCGGTACCACTACTTCCACTATGACCGCTCCGAGAACGCCTACCTCCACTACTTCCTCCGAACTTGACCTGCTCCGAAAGGCACGCTCAAAGGTATACCCACGGAACGACCGCTCGTGGACTAATGCATGTTGTATGAGATGCCCGCTTGCATCGTGGTCCGATTTGTCACTGCTTGCCATGCCACCGCCCCGGGAACCCGGAACGGGATCACCCCACCATCTTGCTCAACTCGCCACGCCCACTTCTTTGCACCAAGATCTCCGTGAGCTACCGAACCAAAATGTTGCCGTGGCACCATTTTCGCTTTCATTGTGGCACCCTTTTGTCGCTTCCGCCATTTATTTACAAATGCTTCATAACATGCTCATGTCAACATTTTCATAAAATTGCTTAAAACGTGCACATGTCATCCGTGATCATGATAACAACATTTAAATGTTTGTAATTGATGTTTGCATTATTTTGCATAATTGCCATGCTAAAATGATTTATTTCATAACTTAATAACCGTAGCTCCATTTTAAATAAATTATATATGTAAATGGGGTAGAAAATGCCTAGTTTAACATGGTGCCATTTCTTTGCATGTTTAACAACTCTAAAATTGTGATTAGGCAGAACAGTACCTAATTCGAAATATGCATATGAGGATATTTCCGAATTGTTGTTTGTTATTTCCGCCTCATTTAAATTTGCCTAAATAGTTCGCTTATTTATGCCTCACCTCTTGCCATGTTTAACAACATTTAATATTGTTGAGTACCTAATCGGAGAGAACTAAATAAGTGTTGTAGAGTTTTGTCAATATGCAACCTGCATATTGAGCTCCACTTAACTTGTAGTGTTGTTTGTCCATATTGCCATGCCATGCCTCATTAAACCGGACATGCATCATAATTGGTTGTGCATCATGCCATGTTTGTTCTTGTTGGTTTACCATGTTGTTTCTTTGTTTCCGGTTGCTTCTCTCGTTAGCTTCTTGTTTCGCTCCGAGTTGTGAGGATTCGCTCAACTACGTCCGCTTGTCTTCTTCATGGACTCGTTTCTTCTTCCTTATGGATTTCGTGCAAGATGACCATACCTCAAATCACTTCTATCTTTGCTTGCTAGTTGCTCGCTTCTTTTGCTATGCCTATGCTACGATGCCTACCACTTGCTATATCATGCCACCCACATTGCCATGTCAAACCTCTAACCATCCTTTCCTAGCAAACCGCTGATTGGCTATGTTACCGCTTGCTCAACCCTCTTATAGCGTTGTTAGTTGCAGTGTAAAGATGAAGTTTGTTCCTTGTTGAACATGGAGATGTTGTTCCTTGTTGGAACATGTTTACTTGTTGGGATATCACAATATATCTTATTTAATTAATGCATCTATATACTTGGTAAAGGGTGGAAGGCTCGGCCTTATGCCCGGTGTTTTGTTCCACTCTGTCCGCCTCTAGTTTCCGGCTATACCGTGTTATGTTCCCGGATTTTATGCTCCTTACACGGTTGGGTGATTTATGGGACCCCTTGACAGTTCGCTTTGAATAAGACTCCTCCAAAGAAGGCCCAACATTGGTTTTTACCATTTGCCACCTAAGCCTTTTTTCCCTTGGGTTCGCAGACTAAGGGTCATCTTTATTTTAACCCCGCCGCCTCCTCCGAGTGCTGGTCCAAACTAGAGCCACTTATGTGCCGCCCGAGGCAACTTGGGGTATCGCGGTTGCCTTACGTAGTGTTCATCCGTGTGCCCCGAGACCGAGATATGTGCAGCTCCTATCAGATTTGTCGCACATCCCCGCGGCTTTGCTGGGTCTTGTTTTATTGCTGTCGAAATGTCTTGTAGTCCGGGATTCCGAGACTGATCGGGTCTTCCCAGAGAAGGAATATCCTTCGCTGACCGTGAGAGCTTATCACGGGCTGTTGGGACACCCCGCAGGGTATTATCTTTCAAAGCCGTGCTCGCTGTTATGAGGCGATGGGAATTTGTTAATGTCCGTTGTAGATAACCCGGTTGATCTTAATTAAAATACACATCAATCACAGGTGTAACTGTGATGGTCTCTTCGGCGGAGTCCGGAAGTGAACACGGTGTTGGAGTTATGTTTGACGTAGTAGTTTCGTGATCACTTCTTGATCATAGTTGTTCGACCGCGTTTTGCTTTCTCTTCTCGCCTCATTTATGTATGTAGCCACCATATATGCTAGTCGCTTGTCGCAGCTCCACCTCACTACCCCTGTCCTACCTTTAAGCTTAAATAGTCTTGATCTCAAGGTGTGAGATTGCCGAGTCCCCTGACTCATGTGATACTTCCAAAACCAGTTTGCGTGTGCCGATGAAACCGCAGGTGACGCACCCGAGCTCAAGGAGGAGCTCAATGAAGACCTTGTTAATTGTGTTGTTTCGCTTCAATTGATCAAGAGGGAGCCTAGTTGGGACGATCGGGATATGTGTAGCATTTGGGGTAGTCTTTTATTTTGGTTCAGAGTCGGACCTTGATTGTATCTGTATGATGTAATGCTTTACTCATGTATTGTGTGAAGTGGCTATTGTAAGCCAACTATGTATCTCTTTCCTTATGTATTACATGGGTTGTGTGAAGATTACCTCACTTATGCTACATTGCTTTCAATGCGGTTATGCCTCTAAGTCGTGCTTTCGACACGGGAGATATAGCCGCATCGAGGGCGCTATCCTCGATAACCCAAAGATCAAGCTAGCTCGAGAGTATTGCCATAACTTGTATAACGGATGCTTTTCAAGGTTGAGGTACACGATTTCCAAGGTTTCTTGGTTATGTGTTGAAGGATGGATACAAATTGATCTAGGTATTGTTAGTTTGGGTGATATATTTTGTGTCCTCGTATCCCCAACACCGATTGCATAACCGAAAGTTTCGGAGTTTATAGGTGGGAATTCTAGTAGCTTACGTGATATCTTTCCGATGTATGTATGATTTGAGATTGGGGTTCAACGCTCAGTGGTCCGCCCATTCACGGTCGATTTACAAAGGGTCGCGAGGCGCCTTAAAGAATCCTTGGCTATGCTGATTCGGGACGCCTTGTTTGTCATTCGTGACGCTCCATATACGTCAGGTCCGTGGGCCCCACCACGTAACACTTTGGGCGTAAATTCTATCATGTGTTTGTTCCGCTCATTCTTGAAGCCAACTTTGTTTTTGTTTTGTTTTGTGG
>JAHIAM010017255.1:0-16288 GCA_021605205.1 Aegilops longissima | reverse complement strand
TCTCATCCCATGTATCCCGTAGAAAGTCCAATCTCTTGATCGCAGCCATACAATATCGTGAGTGACCAAGCACGATAGGCTGTGTACCTTAAATTGAAAGGAAATGTTGCTTTTTCTTGGATCGGTGACCACAGGTCATTCAGATAGAACTGGTACGTGTTGTCTCTTGCATTCGAGTTCAAACCAATTATTTTGTTTTTGTGGCTTTTGTAGCATCGGAGCTTGCAATCAAGAATGAGAAGGTGTGGCATGTTGAGATGATGGCTTCGTCCCTTAGAATTTAGTACTTCCGTTCCGGACTGTGTTTGAACTTAAAACTAAGTGGTGTGCACGATTTCCCTTGCAGGTGTAATTACCCACATATGAATTTAATGCATTTTTGTGAGGGTTCGCTATTCAGCCGCCATTAGAACCAATCTAATGTTTCATTGTGCCGTACATTTCAATTAGTATAGCTAATGATGTTGCTGGATTAGCAAATCAATCTGGTTGTCTTCGTCTCTTCGACAACAATGAAGCATATATCATGTTATCACGCATTTTGTCGAATCAATTGTTATCCAGCACTTTAAATGAGTTGTTTATTTTTCTGGTGTCTTTGTCTTCTCCATTAGTAAATCTCACGCCCTTTAGATATCTATAATACCTAAATAGTTCATCCCCACTAAGCTATTTCTCTTGACATGCAAGCTATCCACCTCATCACACATGCCCCACACATTCATTTAAAAAAGAAATCCAACAAGTATTTCTTTCTAGAGTTAATCCAACAACTTCTATATGTTCCATTACCAGCGCACCCGAAGATAGCGAAGACCTCTCAGTTTCCATACGTACAAGCTAGCACGGACCCTCCCCCCTCCCGAAAAAAACAGAAAGGAAACCAAACGATCAGGCACTCTCTCACCCGATCAGAATACAAATCATTTTCATGTAAAAAGAAGTAAGAATACAATTCGTTTCGGAAATGTTGTGGGCGTTCACCACTCCGTCCACACGCAAGCATCACCGCTGGCTTCGGTACGCACGAATCTTGGAGCAAAAGGGCTGGTTTTCGGCGCCACGTAGGACGAGTGTCGTGTGCGGTGTGCGAGTGGGTTCGCCCGCACGGTGGTTGCCACCCCGCGGTCAGCGGTTGCCACTGAGAGGCGTGCGGTGGAACTGCCATGCGCCCGCACGCCACGTTCCGACCGCGGTTGACGCCAAACTCGCCGCCACCCTCCACCCTCTCCCTCACGGTTCCATTCACGCACCCTCCCCGCGACGCATTTATCGGGCACAACCCACTCGCTCTTCAAACCACTTTGGAGGAGAAGGCGAGGGAGAAGGCGACGACGGAGGCGGAACAGTCGACGGTGTTCGCGGCCGTAGGTGGTGCTCGCCGGAGCGGAGCGGCATCGCCGGAACGCGTGCGGGTTGAAGGTAATGCTCGCTTCATCTCTCGCATCCCTTCCCTGATTTTGTTCCCCCTTTCCCTCCATGTTCGATTTCTAGATCCGACTCCTAGAGATTCCGGCGATTAGGCGGTCTTGCGCCGCGTTCCTTCGCCGGCGCCGTAGTCGTGGTGCCTGCCGTCGCTTGGTGGGAGTGGGCAGTTTCGTCGCCGCCGCTGCGGCGGCATCGTCGGTGACGTTATGCCTGTTCGGAGGCACGTATTAGTCTTGCATTTGGATTTGAGAGTTGTCCGCCGGGTTGTTTTGGTGAGCATTGGTTTGAAATTTGGGGTTGCAGTCATTTCGCGCGAGAATTGTGAGGGTGATTTTTGAGGTTGAAGTAGTTGCCATTGAAACTTAGATCTAGTTTAGTTTTGTGTGTTGAAACTGCAGAATGTGGCAAAATTGGCAGTATGATTGAACGTGAACAAATGTGTGGCAACTAAACTACCTGAAGAAATGTGGTAGTTGCCACAAACGTGTTCTCCTCTGTGGCAACAGATTTCCGAAAATGACTGTCATAGTTGCCACGCTCAAGCTTTCACATAGGGGGCAACTAATTTTCATTGAACGACTGTGACAGTTGCCACACGCATGCTCTTCCCGGGTGGTAAACTGAATTCTGTTGAACTTGTATGATAAGCAACCGCAAAAATGCTTTACGAATGAGGCAACTATGGCAGTATGACTGAACGTGAACAAATGTGTGGCAACTAAACTACCTGAACAAATGTGGCAGTTGCCACAAATGTGTTCTCTTTTTGCGGCAACACATCTTATGAAACTGACTGTCAGAGGTGCCACAAATGTGTTCAAGCTCACACACAGGGTGGGGGGCAACTAATTTCTCTTGAATGAATGAGATAGTTGCCACACACACGCTCTTCCACGAGGCAAACGGGATTTTTTGCTGAATTTACATGATAGTAACCACAAACATGCTTTTTCATTTGTGAGACCTTTTTTTTCTGAATTATTTGTGACCGTTTCCACACTTTGATAGTTGCCACAATCGGTAGCACTGGACGTAACTAATGTGCACATCGAGCGTGCGTGTTTGCCACTTGGGTTGTATAATCATGTGGCAATATAGTACGCGAACACAATGTCTGTTTACCACAATACAGATATGATAAAGTGGCAAACTGGTTGCATAATATGGCAACCACATTTGCATTCAAATCAGGTGGCATTTTCCTGTTAGGGGCAAATGCTTACCCATTGCATTTACATGTTCGCCTTGACAATTTGGTCTGTTCCTTCATCAGAGAATGGCTCGTGGCGATCACCAAAGTGATGACGACGATTTCATGGATCCACCTCAACATAACCGGCAATCGGACGGAGAAAAGAGGGCGATGAGGTAACTGTCCGCGCACCCGCCCCCTCCTCGATTTATGTTATTTATGTTGGCACCTAGATCTTTCTGCAGTCATCCGCTAGAACTAAATTTTCATGACATTGCAAAGACATGGCAACAGGCTCAACAATTTTGTGTCTGTTTTCCGCAGAAGAAGAAGCGTATTCGCAATAGAGCCTCTCAGGAACGTCTGACTGTGTTGATTGACAAATTCACTGACGATCAAAAGGGAGCTGCTGCTGAGATGGGTATGCAGGTTCTGATGGATGTCCGGTGCACGAACCTTGTCAACCCTGTATGCGACTGGCTTGGTGAGATATATGATCCCGCCTCTAGGGAATTCGTGATTCCGGGACGGGGAAGACTTCCATTGTATGAGGAATCCGTGTTCTGCACTTTGGGTGTGCCTCGTGGACATATCAAAGTCCCGTACGAGGTCAATAATGAGATCGAGGAAGAGCTGTTCGCCCGTTTGTTTCCTGGTTTGGAGTCCATGCCGAACACATCTGTCTTGGCGGACTTCGCTGCAGGCCATGACGAAGCACGGAGAAGTTTTCAAGATGAAGCTACTCATGTACCTCATATCAGCTGTTTTTGCGCCTACCACTTCTCTCTGCCAAGCAACAAATGTTTCCCCATCCCGGTGAATGATCCATCTGCACTTTTGCCGTTGTTTTCTTTGCGTTTTATTCCGCTTGATTTCGACGCGGCAAACTTTTTGCCATGAAATTTTGTGTGGTGCGAGCAAATCTGAAAATGTGAAGAATATGAACTGGTGTAAGTTTATTGCCGACTTTCTCCACGATGCTTTCAAAACAAGATGTACCGTAAGGGTTGTCGGCTGCATTTAATGGTATTTATTTTTACCGAACTCATGTGAACTCTTTGTTTATAACACACTATTATTCATGCATGACAATCTGGTCATAACAAGATGGCAACTGCCATAGTGACAATGTGGCAACTGCCATAACGACAACATGGCAACTGTCATACCGACAATGTGGCAACTGCCTTTATATTAGCGTGGCAACTGCTATCACTGTAGGATGGCAACTGCCATCACAATTTGATGGCAACTAGCACATACATATTATCGTTGGATCATACATTATCCTGCTCTCTTTTTTTTGCAAACTACAAAGTACCCATGATGGCAACTGATATTTTCTTTTCTTTTGTAAAATTGTTTTAAATCAGCTCATGTATGTCGATCGCCTTGATCTGTCCACCGTGGATTTCACTGGGGTAGGAGGCCGCCGCCACGCACAAGTTTGTTGTTTCGCATGGACCATCAGCGTTGTCAAGGCTGTGCTTGCCGCAGAGCAGGCAACCGATGGCACGTATGGAAAACTACAGGTTAGTTTTTGCTTATGTCTTTTTCACACGGCATGCTTACAATTTGACATGACGCAAACGTCTGTGGTTTTATAAGGCATGCCTAAATTTTCTTTTTTTGTTTTTCATAGCTGATGGCCAAGCATGCTATAGACTACAGCGTGTTTGGGGGGCCTCAAAAATTTGGAAAGTGGATGGACGTGCACTCAGCTCCGTCTTGCCCTTCTGAGGTAATCAAAATGTCTACATCCATGTTTTGCTGTGGATTATATGTTGATGTTGCGCAAGTGACTTCAATACGGGTTGTTGTTGATGCTTCTTGTTTTCGTGGACAGGCGAGGACACCAGTTGAGCATTTAATTGGGCAGTTTGCCTCCGGAATGACTGGATTGCTCGGGAAGTTGGTTGAGGGATGGACGTCCCTTAGTGCCTCTGATAGCGACGTGGTTGCGAGGCAGTTCACTTCATTTGTCCCAGAACGTACACATCGGCCAACCGGTTGCCGTGGACGGTATGACTACAACAGTTCCCAAGAGCCCGGCGACACACAAGATGATGTAGATGGAGACGCTGGCCTCAGCAAGGATGATGACGACGACATGGACAATGTGCACCAGGACACGTATGACGATGAACTAGCTGAAGTTTGTAGAGGCGACAACAGGGGCAAGGATGCAACAGATGCCCCTGAAGGAAATATACCCTCGAGGCAATAATAAAGTTATTATTTATTTCCTTATATCATGATAAATGTTTATTATTCATGCTAGAATTGTATTAACCGGAAACATAATACATGTGTGAATACATAGACAAACAGATAGTCACTAGTATGCCTCTACTAGACTAGCTCATTAATCGAAGATGGTTATGTTTCCTAACCATAGACATGTGTTGTCATTTGATTAATGGGATCACATCATTAGGAGAATGATGTGATTGACATGACCCATTCCGTTAGCTTAGCACTTGATCGTTTAGTATATTGCTATTGCTTTCTTCATGACCTATACATGTTCCTGTAACTATGAGATTATGCAACTCCTGCTTACGGAGGAACACTTTGGTACTACCAAACGTCACAACGTAATCGGGTGATTATAAAGGAGTACTACAGGTGTCTCCAAAGGTACATGTTGGGTTGGCGATTTGAGATTAGGTTTTGTCACTCCGATTGTCGGAGAGGTATCTCTGGCCTTCTCGGTAATACACATCACATAAGCCTTGCAAGCATTGCAACTAATAAGTTAGTTGCGAGATGATGTATTACGGAACGAGTAAAGAGACTTGCCGTAACGATATTGAACTAGGTATTGATACCGACGATCGAATCTCGGGTAAGTAACATACCGATGACAAAGGGAACAACGATGTTGTTATGCGGTTTGACCGATAAAGATCTTCGTAGAATATGTAGGAACCAATATGGGCATCCAGGTTCCGCTATTGGTTATTGACCGAGAATAGTTCTACGTCATGTCTACATAGTTCTCGAACCCGTAGGGTCCGCACGCTTAAGGTTTCGATGATGCTTATATTATGAGTTTATGAGTTTTGATGTACCGAAGGAGTTCGGAGTCCCGGATGAGATCGGGACATGACGAGGAGTCTCAAAATGGTCGAGACGTAAAGATCGATATATTGGACGACTATATTCGGAGTTCGGAAAGGTTCGAATGATTCGGTATTTTTCGAGTACCGGAGAGTTACGGGAATTCGCCGGGAGAAGTATTGGGCCTTATTGGGCCCTGCGGAAAGAGAGAGGGCTGCCTAGGGCAGGCCGCGCTTCACAAGGCCTAGTCCGAATTGGACTAGGGGAGGGGCCGCACCCTTCCTCCCTTCCCTTCCTTCTCTCCTACTCCTACTAGGAAAGGAGGAGTCCTACTCCCGGTGGGAGTAGGACTCCCCCTGCGCCTCCTCCTTGGCCGCCACCTCCTCCTTGCTCCTTTATATACGGGGGCAGGGGCACCCCATAACACACAAGTTGATCTACGGATCGTTCCTTAGCCGTGTCGGTGCCCCCTCCACCATATTCCACTTCGTCATATCGTCGCGAGCTTAGGCGAAGCCCGCGCCGGAGAAGTCATATCGTCATGCGGAGCTTAGGCGAAGCCCTGCGCGCGGTGGAGCATCATCATCGCCACCACGCCGTCGTCTTGACGGAACTCATCCCGACACTTTGCTGGATCGAGTCCGGGATCGCCATCGAGCTGAACGTGCGTAACTCGGAGGTGCCGTACGCTCGGTGCTTGGATCGGTCGGATCGTGAAGACGCATCGACTACATCAACCGCGTTGTTATAACGCTTTCGCTTTCGGTCTCACGAGGGTACGTGGACGACACTCTCCCTCTCGTTGCTATGCCATCACCATGGTCTTGCGTGTGCGTAGGGAAATTTTTGAAATTACTACGCTCCCCAACAAAGGCATCCGAGCCTGGTTTTATGCGTTGATGTCATATGCACGAGTAGAACACAAGTGAGTTGTGGGCGATATAAGTCATACCGCTTACCAGCATGTCATACTTTGGTTCAGCGGTATTGTGAGATGAAGCGCCCGGACCGACATTACGCGACGCTTACGCGAGACTGGTTTCACCGCTTGAGCACTAGTTGCTTAAAGGTGACCGGCGGTGTCTGTCTCTCTCACTTTAGTTGAACTGAGTGTGGCTACGCCCGGTCCTTGCGAAGGTTAAAACAGAACCAACTTGACAAACTATCGCTGTGGTTTTGATGCGTAGGTAAGAACGGTTCTTGCTCAGCCCGTAGCAGCCACGTAAAACTTGCAACAACAAAGTAGAGGACGCCTAACTTGTTTTTGCAGGGCATGTTGTGATGTGATGTGGTCAAGACGTGATGCTATATTTTATTGTATGAGATGATCATGTTTTGTAACCGAAGTTATCGGCAATCGGCAGGAGCCATATGGTTGTCGCTTATTGTATGAAATGCAAAGCCATGTAATTGCTTTACTTTATCACTAAGCAGTAGCGATAGTCGAGAAGCAATAGTTGGCGAGACGACAACGATGCTACGATGGAGATCAAGGTGTCGCCCGGTGACGATGGTGATCATGACGGTGCTTGGCGATGGATATCACAAGCACAAGATGATGATGACCATATCATATCACTTATATTGATTGCATGTGATGTTTATCCTTTATGCATCTTATCTTGCTTTGATTGGCGGTAGCATTATAAGATGATCTCTCACTAAAATTATCAAGAAGTGTTCTCCTGAGTATGCACCGTTGCCAAAGTTCGAGTACCCGGACACCACGTGATGATCGGGTGTGATAAGTTCTACGTCCATCTACAACGGGTGCAAAACAGTTGCACACGCGAATACTCAGGTTAAACTCGACAAGCCTAGCATATAACAGATATGGCCTCGAACACGGAGACCGAAGGTCGAGCGTGAATCATATAGTAGATATGATCAACATAGTGATGTTCACCATTGAAACTACTCCATCTCACGTGATGATCGGACATGGTTTAGTTGATTTGGATCACGTGATCACTTAAGATGACTAGAGAGATGTCAGTCTAAGTGGGAGGTTTTTAATATGATTAATTAAACTTTAATTTATCATGAACTTAGTCCTGGTAGTATTTTGCAAATTATGTTGTAGATCAATAGCTCGCGTTGTTGCTTCCCTATGTTTTTATGTGTTCCTAGAGAAAATTGTATTGAAAAATGTTAGTAGCAATGATGCGGATTGGATCCGTGATCTGAGGTTTATCCTCATTGCTGCACAGAAGAATTATGTCCTTAATGCACCGCTAGGTGACAGACCTATTGCAGGAGCAGATGCATACGTTATGAACGTTTGGCTAGCTCAATATGATGACTACTTGATAGTTTAGTGCACCATGCTTAACGGCTTAGAATCGGGACTTCAAAGACGTTTTGAACGTCATGGACCATATGAGATGTTCCAGGAATTGAAGTTAATATTTCAAGCAAATACCCGAGTTGAGAGATATGAAGTCTCCAACAAATTCTATAGCTAAAAGATGGAGGAGAATCGCTCAACTAGTGAGCATGTGCTCAGATTGTCTGGGTACTTTAATCGCTTGAATCAAGTAGGAGTTAATCTTCCAGATAAGATAGTGATTGACAGAATTCTCTAGTCACCATCACTAAGTTACTAGAACTTCGTGATGAACTACAGTATGCAAGGGATGACGAAAATGATTCCGAGCTCTTCGTGATGTTGAAATCGACGAAGGTAGAAATCAAGAAAGAGCATCAAGTGTTGATGATTGACAAGACCACTAGTTTCAAGAGAAGGGCAAAGGTAAAGAAAGGGAACTTCAAGTAGAAAGACAAGTAAGTTGTCACTCCTGCGAAGAAGCCCAAAGCTGGACCAAAGCCTGAAACTGAGTGCTTACACTGCAAAGGAAATGGTCACTGGAAGCGGAAATGCCCTGAATATTTGGTGGATAATAAGGATGGCAAAGTGAACAAAAGTATATTCGATATACAGGTTATTGATGTGTGCCTTACTAGTGTTTATAGTAGCCCCGAGTATTTGATACTGTTCGGTTGCTAAGATTAGTAACTCAAACAGGAGTTACGAGATAAACAGAGACTAGTTAAAGGGAAGTGACGATGAGTATTGGAAGTAGTTCCAAGATTGATATGATCATCATCGCACACCCCTATACTCTCGGGATTAGTGTTGAACCTAAGTAAATGTTATTTACGCTTATGCTGAGCATAAATATGATTTGATCATGTTTATTGCAATACGATTATTCATGTAAGTTAGAGAATAATTATTGTTCTGCTTACATGAATAAAACCTTCTATGGTCATACACCCAATGAAAATGGTTTGTTGGATCTCGATCGTGTGATACACATATTCATAATATTGAAACCAAAAGATGTAAAGTTAATAATGATAGTGCAATTTATTTGTGGCACTCGCCGTTTGGGGTCATATCGGTGTAAAGCGCATGAAGAAACTCCATAAAGATGGATTTTCAAATCACTTGGTTATGAATCATTTGATGCTTGCGAACCGTGCCGCTTTGGGCAAGATGACTAAAACTCCGTTCTCGGAACAATGGAACAAGCTACTGACTTATTGGAAATAATACATACCGATGTATGCGATCCAATGAGTGTTGATGCTCGTGGCAAGTATCGTTATTTTCTAACCTTCACATGATGATTTGAGCAGATATGGGTATATCTACTTGATGAAACATAAGTCTGAAATAGTTGAAAGGTTCAAAGAATTTCAGAGTGAAGTGGAAAATCATCGTAACAAGAAAATAAAGTTTCTGCGATCTGATCGCAAGACGAATAATTGAGTTACGAGTTTGGTCTTCAATTAAAATAATGTGGAATAGTTTCACAGCTCACGCCACCGAACACCACAATGTTATGGTGTGTCCGAACGTCAGAATCGCACTTTATTGGATATGATGCGATCTATGATGTCTCTTATCGGTTTACCACTATCATTTTGGGGTTATGCATTAGAGACAGCTGCATTCACGCTTAAAAGGGCACCATCTAAATACGTTGAGACGACACCGTATGAACTATGGTTTAGCAAGAAACCTAAGCTGTCGTTTCTTAAAGTTTGAATTGTGATGCTTATGTGAAAAGTTTTCACCGATAAGCTCGAACCCAAATCGGAAAAGTGCGTCTTCATAGAATACCCAAAGGTAACTATTGGGTACACCTTCTATCACAGATCCGAAGGCAAGTTTTTCGTTGCTAAGATGGATCCTTTCTAGAGAAGAAGTTTCTCTCGAAAGAAGTGAGTGGGAGGAAAGTAGAACTTGATGAGGTAATTGTACCTTCTCCCTTATTGGAAAGTAGTTCATCACAGAAATCAGTTCCGGTGATTCCTACACCAATTAGTGAGGAAGTTAATGATGATGATCATGAAACTTCAGATCAAGTTACTACCAAACCTCGTAGGTCTTCCAGAGTAAGATCCGCACTGAGTGGTACGGTAATCATGTTCTGGAAGTCATGTTACTAGACCATGATGAACCTACGAACTATGAGGAAGCGATGATGAGCCCAGATTCCGTGAAATGGCTTGAGGCCATGAAATCTGAGATAGGATCCATGTATGAGAACAAAGTATGGACTTTGATTGACTTGCTCTATGATCAGCAAGCCATGTTAAATAAATGGATCTTCAAGAGGAAGATGGACACTGATAGTAGTGTTACTATCTACAAAGCTCGACTTGTTGCAAAAGGTTTTCGACAAGTTCAAGGTGTTGAATACGATGAGATTTTCTCACTCGTAACGATGCTTAAGTCTATCCGAATCATGTTAGCAATTGCCACATTTTATGAAATTTGGCAAATGGATGTCAAAACTACATTCTTTAATGGATTTATTAAAGAAGAGTTGTATATGATGCAACCAGAAGTTTTGTCAATCCTAAAGGACCTAACAAAATGTGCAAGCTCCAGCGATCCATCAATGGACTGGTGCAAGCATCTCGGAGTTGGAATATACGCTTTGATGAGTTGATCAAAGAATATGGTTTATACAGACTTTTGGAGAAGACTGTATTTACAAGAAAGTGAGTGGGAGCACTACAACATTTCTGATAAGTATATGTGAATGACATATTGTTGATCGGAAATAATGTAGAATTATTCTGCAAAGCATAAAGGAATATTTGAAAGGAGTTTTTCAAAGAAGGACCTCGGTGAAGCTGCTTACATATTGAACATCAAGATCTATTGAGATAGATCAAGACGCTTGATAAGTTTTTCAATGAATACATACCTTGACAAGATTTTGAAGAAGTTCAAAATGGAACAGTCAAAGAAAGAGTTCTTGCCTGTGTTACAAGGTGTGAGATTGAGTAAGACTCAAAACCCGACCACGGTAGAAGATAGAAAGAGAATGAAAGTCATTCCCTATGCATCAGCCGTAGGTTCTATAAAGTATGTCATGCTGTGTACCAGATCTATTGCATACCCTACCACTAAGCTTGGCAAGGGAGTGCAATAGTGATCTAGGAGTAGATCAATGGCCAGCGGTCAAAATTATCCTTAGTAGAATAAGGATATGTTTCTCGATTATGGAAGTGAAAAAAGGTTCGTCGTAAAGGGTTACGTCGATGCAAGTTTTAACACTAATCTAGATGACTCTGAGTCTCAATCTGGATACATATTGAAAGTGGGAGCAATTAGCTAGAGTAGCTCCGTGCGAGCATTATAGACATAGAAATTTGCAAAATACTTACGGCTCAAATGTGATGTAACCGCTGACTGAAATTATTTCACAAGCAAAACATGATCACACCTTAGTACTCTTTGGGTGTTAATAACATAGCGATGTGAACTAGATTACCGACTCTAGTAAACCCTTTGGGTGTTGGTCACATGTCGATGTGAACTATGGGTGTTAACCACATATAGATGTGAACTATTGATGTTAAATCACATGGCGATGTGAACTAGATTATTGACTCTAGTGCAAGTGGGAGACTGAAGGAAATATGCCCTAGAGGCAATAATAAAGTTATTATTTATTTCCTTATATCATGATAAATGTTTATTATTCATGCTAGAATTGTATTAACCGGAAACATAATACATGTGTGAATACATAGACAAACAGATAGTCACTAGTATGCCTCTACTAGACTAGCTCATTAATCGAAGATGGTTATGTTTCCTAACCATAGACACGTGTTGTCATTTGATTAATGGGATCACATCATTAGGAGAATGATGTGATTGACATGACCCATTCCGTTAGCTTAGCACTTGATCGTTTAGTATATTGCTATTGCTTTCTTCATGACCTATACATGTTCCTGTAACTATGAGATTATGCAACTCCGCCACGGAGGAACACTTTGGTACTACCAAACGTCACAACGTATCGGGTGATTATAAAGGAGTACTACAGGTGTCTCCAAAGGTACATGTTGGGTTGGCGATTTCGAGATTAGGTTTTGTCACTCCGATTGTCGGAGAGGTATCTCTGGGCCTTCTCGGTAATACACATCACATAAGCCTTGCAAGCATTGCAACTAATAAGTTAGTTGCGAGATGATGTATTACGGAACGAGTAAAGAGACTTGCCGTAACGAGATTGAACTAGGTATTGGATACCGACGATCGAATCTCGGGTAAGTAACATACCGATGACAAAGGGAACAACGATGTTGTTATGCGGTTTGACCGATAAAGATCTTCGTAGAATATGTAGGAACCAATATGGGCATCTAGGTTCCGCTATTGGTTATTGACCGAGAATAGTTCTAGGTCATGTCTACATAGTTCTCGAACCCGTAGGGTCCGCACGCTTAAGGTTTCGATGATGTTATATTATGAGTTTATGAGTTTTGATGTACCGAAGGAGTTCGAGTCCCGGATGAGATCGGGGACATGACGAGGAGTCTCAAATGGTCGAGACGTAAAGATCGATATATTGGACGACTATATTCGAGTTCGGAAAGGTTCCAATGATTCGGTATTTTTCGAGTACCGGAGAGTTACGGAATTCGCCGGGAGAAGTATTGGGCCTTATTGGGCCCTGCGGGAAAGAGAGGGCTGCCTAGGGCAGGCCGCGCGCCCAAGGCCTAGTCCGAATTGGACTAGGGGAGGGCCGCACCCTTCCTCCCTTCCCTTCCTTCTCTCCTACTCCTACTAGGAAAGGAGGAGTCCTACTCCGGTGGGAGTAGGACTCCCCCCTGGTCGCCTCCTCCTTGGCCGCCACCTCCTCCTTGCTCCTTTATATCTGGGGGCAGGGGGCACCCCATAACACACAAGTTGATCTACGGATCGTTCCTTAGCCGTGTGCGGTGCCCCCTCCACCATATTCCACTTCGGTCATATCGTCGCGGAGCTTAGGCGAAGCCCTGCGCCGGAGAAGTCATATCGTCATGAGCTTAGGCGAAGCCCTGCATCGGTGGTGCATCATCATCGCCACCACGCCGTCGTCTGACGGAACTCATCCCGACACTTTGCTGGATCGGAGTCCGGGATCGCCATCGAGCTGAACGTGTGCAGAACTCGGAGGTGCCGTACGTTCGGTGCTTGGATCGGTCGGATCGTGAAGACGTACGACTACATCAACCGCGTTGTTATAACGCTTCCGCTTTCGGTCTACGAGGGTACGTGGACAGACACTCTCCCCTCTCGTTGCTATGCCATCACCATGGTCTTGCGTGTGCGTAGGAAATTTTTTGAAATTACTACGTTCCCCAACAGTGGCATCCGAGCCTGGTTTTATGCGTTGATGTCATATGCACGAGTAGAACACAAGTGAGTTGTGGGCGATATAAGTCATACTGCTGACCAGCATGTCATACTTTGGTTCAGCGGTATTGTGAGATGAAGCGGCCCGGACCGACATTACGCGTACGCTTACGCGAGACTGGTTTCACCGCTTCGAGCACTAGTTGCTTAAAGGTGACCGGCGGGTGTCTGTCTCTCTCACTTTAGTTGAACCGAGTGTGGCTACGCCTGTCCTTGCGAAGGTTAAAACAGCACCAACTTGACAAACTATCGCTGTGGTTTTGATGCGAGGTAAGAACGGTTCTTGCTCAGCCCGTAGCAGCCACGTAAAACTTGCAACAACAAAGTAGAGGACGCCTAACTTGTTTTTGCAGGGCATGTTGTGATGTGATGTGGTCAAGACGTGATGCTATATTTTATTGTATGAGATGATCATGTTTTGTAACCGAAGTTATCGGCAATCGGCAGGAGCCATATGGTTGTCGCTTATTGTATGAAATGCAAAGCCATGTAATTGCTTTACTTTATCACTAAGCAGTAGCGATAGTCGAGAAGCAATAGTTGGCGAGACGACAACGATGCTACGATGGAGATCAAGGTGTCGTGCGGTGACGATGGTGATCATGACGGTGCTTGGCGATGGAGATCACAAGCACAAGATGATGATGACCATATCATATCACTTATATTGATTGCATGTGATGTTTGTCCTTTATGCATCTTATCTTGCTTTGATTGGCGGTAGCATTATAAGATGATCTCTCACTAAAATTATCAAGAAGTGTTCTCCACGAGTATGCACCGCTGCCAAAGTTCGTAGTACCCGGACACCACGTGATGATCGGGTGTGATAAGTTCTCGTCCATCTACAACGGTGCAAAACAGTTGCACACGCGGAATACTCAGGTTAAACTCGACGAGCCTAGCATATAACAGATATGGCCTCGGAACACGGAGACCGAAAGGTCGAGCGTGAATCATATAGTAGATATGATCAACATAGTGATGTTCACCATTGAAACTACTCCATCTCACGTGATGATCGGACATGGTTTAGTTGATTTGGATCATGTGATCACTTAAGATGACTAGAGAGATGTCAGTCTAAGTGGGAGGTTTTTAATATGATTAATTAAACTTTAATTTATCATGAACTTAGTCCTGGTAGTATTTTGCAAATTATGTTGTAGATCAATAGCTCGCGTTGTTGCTTCCCTATGTTTTTATGTGTTCCTAGAGAAAATTGTATTGAAAAATGTTAGTAGCAATGATGCGGATTGGATCCGTGATCTGAGGTTTATCCTCATTGCTGCACGTAAGAATTATGTCCTTAATGCACCGCTAGGTGATGACCTATTGCAGGAGCAGATGCATACGTTATGAACGCTTGGCTAGCTCAATATGATGACTACTTGATAGTTTAGTGCACCATGCTTAACGGCTTAGAATCGGGACTTCAAAGACGTTTTGAACGTCATGGACCATATGAGATGTTCCAGGAATTGAAGTTAATATTTCAAGCAAATACCGAGTTGAGAGATATGAAGTCTCCAACAAGTTCTATAGCTAAAAGATGGAGGAGAATCGCTCAACTAGTGAGCATGTGCTCAGATTGTCCGGTACTTTAATCGCTTGAATCAAGTAGGAGTTAATCTTCCAGATAAGATAGTGATTGACAGAATTCTCTAGTCACCATCACTAAGTTACTAGAACTTCGTGATGAACTACAAGTATGCAAGGGATGACGAAAACGATTCCGAGCTCTTCGTGATGTTGAAATCGACGAAGGTAGAAATCAAGAAAGAGCATCAAGTGTTGATGATTGACAAGACCACTAGTTTCAAGAGAAGGGCAAAGGTAAAGAAAGGGAACTTCAAGTAGAAAGACAAGTAAGTTGTCACTCCTGCGAAGAAGCCCAAAGCTGGACCAAAGCCTGAAACCGAAAGTGCTTACATCGCAAAGGAAATGGTCAATTGAAGCGGAAATGCCCTGAATATTTGGTGGATAATAAGGATGGCAAAGTGAACAAAAGTATATTTGATATACAGGTTATTGATGTGTGCCTTACTAGTGTTTATAGTAGCCCCTGAGTATTTGATACTGTTCGGTTGCTAAGATTAGTAACTCAAACAGGAGTTACGAATAAACAGAGACTAGTTAAGGGGAAGTGACGATGAGTATTGGAAGTAGTTCCAAGATTGATATGATCATCATCGCACACCCCTATACTCTCGGGATTAGTGTTGAACCTAAGTAAATGTTATTTGGCGCTTATGCTGAGCATAAATATGATTTGATCATGTTTATTGCAATACGGTTATTCATGTAAGTTAGAGAATAATTTTTGTTCTGCTTACATGAATAAAACCTTCTATGGTCATACACCCAATGAAAATGGTTTGTTGGATCTCGATCGTGTGATACACATATTCATAATATTGAAACCAAAAGATGTAAAGTTAATAATGATAGTGCAATTTATTTGTGGCACTTGCCGTTTGGGGTCATATCGGTGTAAAGCGCATGAAGAAACTCCATAAAGATGGATTTTGAAATCACTTGGTTATGAATCATTTGATGCTTGCGAACCGTGCCGTTTGGGCAAGATGACTAAAACTCCGTTCTCCGGAACAATGGAACAAGCTACTGACTTATTGGAAATAATACATACCGATGTATGCGATCCAATGAGTGTTGATGCTCGTGGCAAGTATCGTTATTTTCTAACCTTCACATGATGATTTGAGCAGATATGGGTATATCTACTTGATGAAACATAAGTCTGAAATAGTTGAAAGGTTCAAAGAATTTCAGAGTGAAGTGGAAAAATCATCGTAACAAGAAAATAAAGTTTCTGCGATCTGATCGCGAAGACGAATAATTGAGTTACGAGTTTGGTCTTCAATTAAAAT
>JAHIAM010017254.1:0-15508 GCA_021605205.1 Aegilops longissima | reverse complement strand
AACAGAGTTGGTGATGATGGGGCCATCCTGCAATATAGGCCCGGATTTAATCTAACGGATAGGAAAGAAATCGCAATTTTGAAAAATATACCCAACCGCCTCTCCACGTCCAAATAAGGCCTTCCCTCGCTCAGCCTTTTCTCTCACAAGATAAACTACCATACAAATGATTTGATGTTCCGCGGCAACGCACGGGCAGCTAGCTAATTTCTTTTAAAATAGTTGTGATAATTGGGTTGAAGTGATATATTTTATATCTGCCCCAATGATTTCAGATTCACAGTAGTAAAAAGAAAAAGGTTGCCTTGTTAATTAAGAAAACAGGGTGAAAACTATCACATGAGGCCGTAAAACAAGGCACACTGGGTTCGCCCACCAACAGTTGGCGCCGAAGTCTAATATCGAGGGGCTACCGAGCGAGGCACCCAGACACAATGGAGAGAAAACCAATTGATGATTATGATCGATCGAGTTGTCACCCTTCGTTGTCATTGTTGGGGGGAGGAGAAAGACGAAAAGTGTGCCGGGACAGGGCACAACTAGCGTGTGTGTGTGTGTGTGTGGGGTGTGTGTGTGTGTGTGTGTGTGTGTGTGTGTGTTTTTGAAAGAGGACATAGATTATTTCAAGATCGATGTGCCACCCTTCCTTCGGGGTGGGTTTGTGTGTGTGTGTGTATGTTTGAGAGAAACCAAATGATAGATTAGTATCAAGATCGAGGTGTCACCCTACCCTTCGGTGTTTGGAAGTGTGTGTGGGGGAAGTGACACTACATATCTCTATTCTTATTAAAAACAGAGTTGGTGATGATGGTGTTCCGCCATCCTGAATATAGGCCATCCGATTTATATCGAGGACAGGAGGAAAATATGGCAATTTTGCAAAAGATACCCACCCCCTCCCATTGCAATAAGGCATTCCCTCGCTCATCCTTTTCTCCCACAAGATAAACTTCTATACAAATGATCTTATTTTGCAACGCAATGGGCATCTTGCTAGTAGGGAGAAGGAGTTTGTGTGACAATATCTAGCTATATTAAGGATAGGTAGATAGATATGTGTAAGACATTATTATACTTTGAGACATTAGTGGCTGTGGGTGGGGGAATTAAAGGGGGGTGTGTTAGACATAGAGAGGGTTTTTCGTGAGAGACTTGTAGGACGGGTAGAAAGACGAATTTAACCCCGAGGAGGGAGAGAAAACAGGCGTGTGTGATTCCGATGCCCACAGGAAATGAGATATGTATGCGGAGAGAATTGCACAATTCATTCATGTATCACTATCTAGCATCGTGGAGCATCGCTTGAACATAAGTCAATATCTATTCGATCGGGCCAAAGGTACAAATCGATTCAACGCTATAAAGATTGGACACTCCAAATCACATTTTTTTCTATTTAAATAAACCTTTTCAGTTGTGCATGCCAAAGTTAAAGGATGTTTCTTCAAACAACCAATGAGCTATCATGCACATGCACCATTGTTACTCTTGATTCAAATTCATTAGTCTTGATGATTTAAGTTTCTATTTTGAAGTAATATATGTAATATTCATATATGAATTCAACGAAACGAATTTATGAAATGGAGGCTATGTAATCATATAAGGTAACACTTTTAGGTAGCTAACTACAATATCCATTTCTTTTGTGTGCCTCTACACTAACACGCCAATGCATTATGTTTAAAGTAAATAACCAATGGCACTAAATTATCTATTTACACGAAATACATAGGCTGAGCGCTTGATCCCTTTTTTGTGAACGCGTTACTACACCGTACGATTGGCCGCGCCTGTGAACGCCCGTTATCGGCGATCATCCCAAGTTATTGTATTTTTCTGGGGTGGACTTCACACCAGTTATTAATGCGACGGCCTCGCTGTACATATCTAGCATGACCTTCCCGCTAGCATGGTCCAAAATTAGTTGAAATTGATACGAACGATCCTGCTGGCGGCAAAATCTCCCGCCTCCTTCTAAAATTTCCGCCACCTTAGTCTTTAGCATGCAATCCCTTTGTCCTTGGTGCACGGAGACCAACAGTTACAATACTGCCTCATCTACATGATAGGTCAGGGCTGCTTTGGTAACTTCCAGTCCCCACTACACGGCACCCCATTTCTCTCCTCCCCGAAAACGACTAACTCCACAGACCAGAGCATCTTACATCACGCCGTCCATACTTCATCGCCTTTTCTCCCTCCCTCTCAAACCCTAGATCGCTCATCCACCGCGCATTCATAGCCCATTCATCGCCAAGGCCCACCTCGCCGGATCTCCTCTGGTCCGTATCTACCCTCCCACCTCCCTAGAAACAAGTAGACTGCTCATCCACCACTATACCACAGCCCATTCAGTGTCGGTTTTGTCCACGGTGCCGGATCTGCTTCAGCGTATTCGCCAATCACGCCAGATCCGCAGCGGCTCATTCAGACTCACGAGACGCTTCCCGACACCCCGGAGCCGCCCCCACCGACGCTTCACAACAGCCTCTCGATCCTCTTCACGACACCTTCTCAATCCTACCGGAGTCGCTCACGACACCTTCCTCAACCCTACCGGAGCCGCTTCACGACACCAGCCTAACCCTACCGAGAGCTTCGCTTATACCATTCTCAACCCTACCGGGCCGCTGCTAACTCACAAGTCCACGGCCTCGGATCCGCTTCCTCGCACCTCATCCAACCTACCGAGCAGCTTCGACGCCTCGCCCACGGACACATATCCATCGTCGACACCACCCTTAACCCAACCATCGGAGTAGCTTTAACGCCTCGCCACGCCGCAGATCCGCATCATCGACACCATCCTTAACCCAACCACCGGAGCAGCTCGACGCCTCGCCCACGGCCGCAGATCCGCGCGTCGACACCATCCTTAACCTAACCACCAGAGCAGCTTCACCTCACGCCTCGCCACGATCTGTTTCGCCACACCGTAGTCCACCCTACCGAGCCGCCCACAAACACCCTACTGACGGTTCAAGATCTCCTTACTGCATCACACAGCACAAAAGCGCCATCACCTCGACGCTTTCTAACCTGATTCCCACTGCTCGAGAGATGCCAAGCACCCGCCACGGCCTAGGTACTTGTCACCTTTAAACCCGCCCAGCATCACCATCCCGATGTACTTCAAATATACTAACCGCGTCATATCGTTATGCAGCCGGCAAAACTACAAGGACGATGTTTTTCCGGATCTAACAGCTTGGCCAACCAAGATCCGACCGAGGCATTGCTATGATCTTGTAAGCTGCTCTCTCTCTTGTATTGTTTTGTGCCGCCACAGTGCTTCGCAGGATTTTCACAAGAATCCTTTCGTGCGATAAATGATTTCTACTACGGTGCTAAATTAGATATGTAGATGTATACATGATACTACTCAGATTGCTCCTAAATATAAGTATTTCTAGAGATTCCACTATAGGCTACATAATGAGCAAAATGAGTGAATCTACACTAAAATGCATCTATATACATCTGTATGTGGTCCATATCGAATCTCTACAAAGACATATATTTAGGAACAGCAAGACATTACACAAAATCGTAGGTGGCATGTGGAATTCCAAGGCACTACATTAGGATGAGTGCCAGTCCAGACACACTACTAGGGAAAACCTTATACAAGAATGTTACCAGAGCGCTTGTTAAAATGAGGCGCCATTATATTAGCAAGAGCGGCGCCGTAACAGGCCATCGTTATTCGCTTAGCAAAGAGCGCCGAGAAATGTAACGCTATTACTATAATTGCCACACTGCTCCTCGTATAGTAGTAGTAGCGCCTTCACTAAGCGCATTACTACGGATTTTAGCAGCGCTGCTTTGCCTCCCACGCCATCATAAGCTATGTTCACCTAACCTCTCGCCCCGATTCTCTCTCTGCTTCCTCTGCCGGGTGGTAGGTGCGACATATGCCAACGGGTGGCTTATCATTGGGGAGCCAATAAGACGCCGCCAAGGTTCGAAACGGATGAGGCGAAGACGCAGCCGGTGAATCTTACCACTGGGCCTCCGTGGAGATAACACCCCATCGCGCTCAGGGTCTCCGATGATCACTAAACAAACAAGTGGCTACAAGGCTCCTTGAGTTGTTCGATGAGAGGAAGAAGAAAGGCTAGGCTAGCTCTCTCTTCTTCTATGTGGTGTCTAAAACCTCTCGATCAACCTTTGCATGGGTGCCTGGGGTTGAGAGGCTACTTCTGTGGGTACAATGGTAATCCGCTGGTGCGCGGCCTAGCCATCGGTTCACGCGCCGCTTCTTCGCTGCCGGGCCCGCCGACCAGGGTCTCGCTGCCGCTTGGTCGAAAGCTGCCCCACCGAGGGCCTGGTCGGGCTGGTTATGTGCTCAATCCTCATGACGAGGGCTTTGTCGGGTAGGATAATAGGCGCTGCCTTTGGCGGCGACATCTAGCCTCACTCGCCTTGTCTCCTTAATGAGGCGCCTTCGAGGGGAGGGAGGTAAGGCTATGGGAAGCCGCCATATCTCAGCCGACTGGGAGGCTGAGCCGCTCGGCATCTCCGACCGAGGGGCCCACCGCCTGGGGTCGCTCTGACAACCTGTTGTGGGTGACGCCACGGCCAAGATGGCAATAGTGCTCACACGGACGGGTGATGGCTGCCCAGAAGGCGATGTGGCGCGGCCCGGGATGTGGGGTGGCCGGCTTCATCTGTAGCCACGCCTGCCTCATCACCGCTAGTGGGCGCAGATTGAGGGTGCGGCTCACGCTTGCGGGCCGGCTTGAGTCGGCCTTCATGGTCGGCCTCAGGAGGCGGCCCTGTAGCTGGCCTTGGGAGCCGCCTCTTGTGGCCTTCTCCCAGAGGTGAGGGCTGCCAGCCCGACAGCCGGGCCCGAGAGTCAGCCGCCGGGGAAGGCCCCTGCCTTGATGTTGGAGGGCTTGATTGGCTTATAATTTTTTCAGAGGTTCCGGGGAGCCGCTAGGCTACCCGTGGTCATTTACTCCCGACAAGAGTCCCCGAGGCTGGTTGAGCTTCGAGGCTGAAAGGAGGACGAGAAGCTCAATCAGCTTCCTATCCCGAGGGGCCGCCTAGGAGCCGCTTGAGAGGGTACGCCGTGTTCGAGAAGTTCTGCAGCCCAAAGGTGAGAACGCGAGTCAATCGCGGTGACGCGCGCCATGTGGCCAAAGGCCTGCCAGCCACGCGCGACGGACGCCATCGCAGGCTGGGGCCCGCCATACCTAGGCCTCGCCCATGTGCGATCCTCCGGGTTCGAACGGACCGCCGCCTTCCCGCTGGAGGTTTCAGACGCCTTTAGGGCGCACATATGGGACGGGGGAGGGGCGAAGAATCCCACGCCCCACGCCGCCTCCTGGCCTCCGCACGAGCTTATAAGGGAGGAGGGAGCGACGCCGCACGCCGCCTCGCTTCCACCCTTCCTTCTACCACCTTCCTTTCTTCCGTCCAGAGCTCTCACCGCCGCCCGCCGCCGACCTTCTTGGTTTTCAGGCTCACCAAGAGCATGCGCCTGTCACGCCGCCCTCTCGCTCTCCTCTCCTCCCATGGCGCTATCTAGCTCGTGGATGGCTCCAATGTCCACGAGGACCACATTGATTGGCTTTGCAAGACGCGCGGCTTGGTGAGGGCTATGTGAAGACCCGCTGGCCGAGGCGGAGGTTTCGCGCACGGAGGAGGGCGAGCGGGTCATCTTCCGCTTGCACTGCCTGTGGCCTTTGCCCGGGCGAGCGGTTCTTCCGCCTTCCTCGAAGTTCCCACCGCCCAGCAGATCATATCACCCCCAACACGGTGATGCTGCTATCGGCCTTCCACCCCAGGCGAGGGTTTTCTTGGCGCCCTCCCCACCCTTGAGCTCTTTGGGAGTTCTTCCAAAGGTAAGCTCGCACCGCCTCCTGGTGTGTGCCCGCCGTGGCGCCTTCATCACCATGCGAGGTCAGCCGACAACAACCCTTTTTCCGCTATCCCGCTGATCCGCCAAGGAAGCTCGCAGCAATCGTATTTTACGTGAAGAACGCCGCCTGCATAGCATTTCACACCTGTCGGACGTAGCCGGGCCTCCGGCCGGGAGGCAGCCGTCTTGGTCCCACGAGCCAGGTCGCCTTCCGGCGAACGCTGCCACCCGGCCCGGTGATGGTCCAATCGAGGGCTTGGTCGGGCCGACCTGGTCGCCGCTCGTGAAGCGCCGGTGTTCCGCCCAAGGCCAGCCGCACATGATCTGCCGATGAGTGGCCGCTTCACCCATGTTGGCTGAGCACTAGGAGATGCCTCGTGACGAGGTGTCTTACATGGTGAACTACCTTCCAACCGCAAGCTCACCGAGGAGTGGCGATGGCGCCGTATTCTCGGGTTGATCCCCGCCTATGGTGAGTTTTTCCTTCTTTCTTCTTTTTTATCGGTTCGTGGCGCACTTTTTGACTAGCCGCTTGTCTTTCAGCAGAACCCCTTTTCGACCGGGCGTCAGTCGCAGGCGAGCGCCATCATGGCGGACCGATGGTGGACAACCCAACGACCCAGACTGGGCGGCCACCATGGACGATGCCATAGTTGAGCCGACGGAGAGGCAGCGCCCCGAGCTTGCGGCCGCTTGTGGACTGCGGATGATGATGAAGTCGAGACCATCCCGCGCCGCCACCGTAGGCGATCGCCAAGCTAGGACCTTCGCCGCCAACGCTCCGGGTGTCGCGAAAAACGCGGGCCGGTTAGGCTTCTTCGGCAGTCCAAAAACCTAAGGGTTCCACGGCGGCGTACGCCGGACGAGGTGGCAGCGAAGCGCCTCGCCTGCAAGGTGGTGAAGCAGCCACAAGCGGTCCCGCGTAAGTGTTGAATATCTCGTGCTTTTTCATTGTCTTTGGGTTGAGGCTCTTCCGAGCCTTCTTCTTGATTTGGGAGGAGCGGAAGCGAGGAGCGGAGGGCCGCCAGAGGCTAGGAGAAGTCGGTCAAGCGCAAGCGACGCGGCGCCAAGGCTCAGCGGAGGCCGCGATCAGCGAGAGGGAGGCAGAGGCTCACAGCAATCAGCCCGCAGCTCCGCTCCTCCTGTCGTGGCACCCAACATCCCCTGCCCCGCAGAGGAAGACGACCGCGACCGCCGGTGATGGAGAGGAGGAAGACGACGTGATCATCCTGGAGGAGGCGCCACGGCCGCGCCGATCGAACGGGGCCTAGGCGGCCGATCTCGCCAGGGCGCTCGAGCGGCCGGTGGGGCGAGTCGCGGCGGTGGATCTTGTGGTGCGTCGCCACTCGGCCGACAGGAGAGGCGCCGCGCCGGAGCCGCAGAGGGCTGCGGCGCCAGCTCGACGGCGCATGATCGATGCGCTAGCGCCAAAGACGTCTCGAGTGGACGCCAGCCGTGGATCAAACGAGCTGAACGTGGCGGCGCAGGAGGTCCGCCGCCTGCACTCCAGGCCGCTTCGCTGCAACGGTACACCCAAGAGTTTTCACGACGGCCGCCATCCGTGTGAGGCTTCTAGCTTGGTCGATTTTTCTTGATTTCTTCGTAGCGCCAGACCCACTGGTGAAGTCCCCGAGTTCCAAGTCGGCGCGAGCAGCGGCTTGGAACTTCCAAGAGGCCTTGGCTGCTATTTTATTCTTATCCGCACTGCCTGATTTTCGTGGAGTATCATAACCTCCAAGCAGCTGCTTCAACTCCTGTGCCCGGAGCTGAGCCAAGGCCGACCTGACTAATATTCGAGGAGTGCCTTGTTTATTTTATCTCACGGGCCACACAGACCCATCGGGTGTAGTCCCCGAGATTCGGGCCGATCGCCGAGCAATGGGTCGGATCTTCCCGACAACTTCTTCCTTATTGCTTTTTCCTTTTCTCCACGCTTGCAGAGGCCAACGCTGACTTGAGGGAGCAGCTAGGGGGCCAGACCGCCTCTCGGCAAGGAGGCTGAGTGCAGCCTTGGCCCAGAACGTGACCGCCTGGCCAAGAGACTAGCTGACCAGGAGGAGAGCCATAGCGCCCAAGAAGGTGCGGGACAGCGAGGCCGCCTCAAAGCCGATTTCGAGACCGAGGCGGCTGGCCGAGGCGGGCAAGCGCAGAGCAAGGGCTATGGCGGGTTGAGGATCTGATCGACGGTAAGCCGCCTTCCTTCGCCTTTGCTTCTTGTTTATCTTTCCGACTGCAGCTTCTTTGTTCTTCGCAGATCATTTCCCGTTATCGCCACCGCCAGCCAAGCCATCGAGGCCCACCGTGAGGCGCTCGGCAGCATGGGTCGAGATCGCGCGATGCTAGCCGGACACTTGAGGAGCAGCTCGGCGATCAGGCCGCGCAACTGCTCACCGTGCATGCGCCAAGGCCGAGGCGCAAGTGCGACCGCCTCGCCCGGGCGAGGTTATTCTCGCACTTCAATGGATCGCCGACCGGTGAGGTTGCGGTTGGCCGCTCGAGGCTGGAAGGCTTCCGCTGCTCGTCCGGCGCCAAAGCGAGTGCTGGAGTTCGTCCGAGCCTGGTATCCGGCTGAGCTTAGCCAGCCGAGCACCGGCAGAGGAGGCCGGGAGGAGCTGGTGGCGTGCGGCCGGCTATCATCCAAGGCGCTTGGCTATCGCCAATATACCGACACCAACATTTTTGCTCCTAAGGTGAATGACAACGGCGCGCCCAGCCGAGGAGTGGTTCGCTGAACCCGCGGAAGGTGAGGACTGGTGGAGGAGATCGCTTCAGAACGGCTAAGACGAAGAAGGGAGGGCGGCAAGACGCCGTGTTCGACGGGCGAGCGACCAACCAGCTTCAGCCGATCGTGTCTCCAGAACGAGAGCGCGCGAGCGCACTGCCCGCTGTGAGGTGATGATCAGACGAGACCCGCCACCGCCACCTCCGCCAGCATTGCCCCTCGGCCGCCCGACTCGCCCATCACTCCCTTGGCCTGATCTGCCGCTCTTGCTTTCCTGCTGTTACTTGGACAACTTTTATTAAATTAAGAGTTCCACCCATCGGGGTGTATTCAAACTATGTTGAATGCCGCCTTCAAGGCTTTTGTGTAAATATAATCATGCATGTGTTTGGCTTCCATTCAGATTTTCTTTTTATCCTTAGGTTGTTTCCGCCTTTCCTTGTCGCCGCCTTCCCACCAACAACTTCTCCGCAATTGTGGTCAGAGGAACTTGGCCATTTTGGGAAGACAAATACTTGAGCTTTCTTAGATTGTGGCAAGGTGAATGAAGCCGGCCGCTGTTACTCCGTAGCCGGTCGGCGATGGACGCCGCTTTTGTTATACAAGTTCGTTAGTCCTTAGCCGCTTTTCGTGGGCATCCTTTTCCCGCTTTGACTCTTGCCACCGGACACAGCTTCTTCGAGCTGTGACTTTCGACAAGAGAGGGCTTGGGTGCCGCACACTACTTGTCCGATCGCAGTGGAACTTGAATATAACTTATACGGAAGTCCTCGCGTCGTGGTCGAACCCGTGCCGGACGAGAATAAAGAATGTAGTGACATAATTATAAGCATGATACTCCTCATTCATAGATAAAGATGGCAGGCCCCGAGTGCTCCTCGGGGCCTATTGTCTCATACTTAGTACAAAAGGTAGCGTGATACATAATCGCATTTTAACTCAGAAATCTTCGAGGAGGTTGGCATTCCATGGTCGCCCGATCCTTGCCGAATCATCTCGCTTCATGCCTTCGCCTGTGCATCGATCGTAGTAGGAGTCGCTTCCCAATGCTGCTGAAGGGCCTTCCAAGGGGCCGAGAGCTTGTGCTGGCCGGTTGTTCGCTGGATCACCGGAGCACAAGGTCACCCTCTTGAAGGATTTAGGCTTGACCTTCCGGCGTGGTAGCGCACAAACCCGCTAGTAGATGGCGGACGTGAGGGCTAACAGCCGGCTTTCTTCCAAGAGTCGACGCCGCCTTCTCGTGCTTTTTGGCTTCATTGTGGTACATGGTCACCCGAGGCGAGTCGAACTCGGCGTCGTGGGATGACAGCCTGGCACCATATACAAGGAAGAAAGGGTGAAGCCGTTGACTTGTTCGGGTAGTGCGCAGACTCTGAGGATCGCCAGCAGCTCGTTGAGCCAACAGCCACCAAACGCCCAGTGGCATGACCATCGGGCTTGATGCCGAAAGGATGAGGCTTGGCTCGCTTCGACTGGCCGCTTGATCTGGTGGGCAATGGACGCCAGGTCCAGTCGGATGCCCGTCGCAGTAAACGGCTAATGCTCCCTTGGCAAAATTTGTGCCGTTCTGATGATGCGTGTGGCATGCCGCATCGAAGTTAATATCTGCGAGAATGTCACGAGCCGTCCCATTCATCTTCTTAATCGCTTCGCTTCAATCCACTTGGTAAATTTATCCACGCCGACGAAAGCAGATGTGTCATGCCGCCACGCCGCCTTGAATGGGCCCACCATGTCCAGTCCCTGACGGCAAAAAGGCCGTGAGGGAATGGTCTTGAGTGCCGGGCAGGTGTTGCTTGAGCTGATGGCACCCTTTGTAATGTTTGACTAACTCTCATGCCGTCCAGCAAATGGCCAAAAGAATCTATGGCTGAAAGCTTTGGCAACAAGTGATCCCGAGGCTGCGTGGTGGCCGATTCGCTTTGGTGAATGTCCTGAGGATTGCTATGTCTTTCTTCTGGCTCGACGCAGCACGAAGACTCCAGTGACACCTGGTCCGACGAGCTCTCGTTAACAATTGTGTATGTCGGCCGGCGTTGACTTGTCTTGCCACGATCTCGTCACCGCAGATCTCGCTAGAAGTTGAGGATGGCGGGCCCATGATGGAGTCAGTGACTTCTTCTATAGCCAACACGGCCATCGCAACCAGGGCGGTGGGCTGGGTGGTGAAGAGCTGAGTCGGCCACGCCTCGTGGTGTTGATGCAGCCCCGGCCGACCACCGTAGTCCCCGGCCGGGTCGAGTCCCCGGCCGGGCTCAAGTCCCCGGCCGGTGCGACTATGGTAGTCCCCGAACCGCCATCGAAGTCCCCGGCCGCTGCTTGGTTCCCTTGCCGGATCCGCTGCGCTGGGTTACAACACGATGATGGAATCGGATCGAGATGGCTTGATAGACGGCTTGAGGAGGCGCGAAGAGAGACGCCGTTGGTATAGCTTGTCGAGTGGAGCCTATTCGCGCTGTGGCATCGCTTCGCTGTCGGCCCGCGGCACATGGAGGAACTCGATCCTTCAAAATACCCGCTGATTTGATGAACGAGGAAGCGGTAGCTTGCCATGTTTGCGCCCTGGTGTCCTGGGCCGCCGATGATTGCGGACTACCAAACCGAGTCGATAGCACAGATCCGCGGATGCCGAGCTTTTGGCTAGCCGGAGTCGTATGAGCGCCTGACTCGGCCACATTGTTGAGGCGGCAAAATGAATTTGCAATGTGTATCGAGTTTGTCGCTTTGGGAGAGGTGAGGATGATGCCGCTCAAGCTGGTGCGCATCTTGACCCATCAAGTGCATCCGCCAATGAGTGGAGTCGGAGTCGGGCAGGTACGGTCTCGCCATCGACGAGGAAGTCGGCTAATGCTTGGGACTTGATGGGAGGCTGGTAGAAGATCGTAAGGGCCAGCCAATGGCCCATTTGCCACCCGCCGGATGCATCCCGCTGCCTATGATCTTGGTGAGCGGGCGGCATACGACCGTGATGGGGTGCTCTTGAAAGTAGGGCTTGAGCTTTGGCAAAGTACACACCATAGCACATCTTCGGTAAAGTGGTAGTTCTGCTCGAGGTGGACAAGATTGCCAAATAATACACCGCCTCTTGACGCTGAGCTCGGCTTCTTCTTCGGGCGCTGGACCACAATGACGGATCGACCACCCGCTGGTGGCGGCAATGTAAAGGAGCATGGGCTCTTTCACGCGCCGCCAAGACAAAGGGCGTGGAAGATCTTCTTTAGCTCGTGGAAAGCTTGGTCGGCTTGGTCGCTCCACTCGGTGAGTGGTTTTCTTCATGAGTCGGAGAGGGGAGAGCCTTTTCCAAGCCGCCGATAAAGCGGTTCAGGAGGCCAGCACCCGTAAACTGGACGCCTCGCAGCTTGGTGGGAATTCCATTCTCTCAATGGCTTTGATCTTTATCGATTGTTAATGCCGCTGTCGGAGACCGAAGCCTAGAAGCTGGCCGGCCGGTATCCAACACGCATTTCTTGGGGTTGAGCTTGATCTGAAATCGGCGAGGTTCTCAAACGCTTCCTTGAGGTCTTCTAGCAAAGTGTCGCGCTTCTCGTCTTCACCACGATATCGCCTACATAGACGGGCATTTCGCCGAGTTGCTTGAGGAGGCATTTCGCATGCAACGCTGAAAAGTGGCACCGCATTTCAAGCCGAATGTCATAGTCGTAATGTAAAGTTCAATGGCGGATGAAGGCGGTCTTCAGCGGTCAGTGGGTCCAACTTTATCCGTGGTAGCCCGAGTAGGCATCCAAGAAACTCAGAGCTCGATCCGCTGTGGAGTCTATCACTTGATCAATCTTGGCAGGCAAAAGGATCTTTGGGCAGGCTTTGTTGAGGCTAGTGTAGTCTATGCACATGCGCCACTTGTTATTCTTCTTCAGACGAGGACCGATTAGCAAGCCATTCCGAAAGAACACCTCCATTATGAAGCCGCTGTAGGAGTCGCCATTCTCCTACAATCCTTCTTCTTGGATGACCGCGAGGGGGCTGCTTGATCGTTTTGCATCCTGCTTTGGACAGTAGCTTGTGTCAATGGACCCTTCGAACACGCCAGATGTCCTTGGGGGACCATGCTAAGATGTCCCGATTCTCAAGGAGGAAATCGATGAGCTCGCCTTCCTATTTACGTCCGTGTTTGCCCTAATGACGGCAAACCTTTGGGGTGCCTGGTCCGAGGTATCTTTCGCTTCCTTGGCGGCCGGAAAGAACCTTGGGCATCACATTCTTGGGGGTTCGGGGACAGGGGCTGGCTGCTTGCCAGCCATGGCCACGACTCGGTCCAACATCTTTTCTTTAGCGATCACAAGGACTCGCCAGCCAGCCGTCAGGCTGCAGCAAGACTCGGAGGATTTCTTGTACTCGCCGGCCATGGTGATGATGCCTTGGTACTTGGCATCTTCATCTTGAGGTAGGCATAGTGGGTACAGCCATGAACTTGGCTGAGCAGGTCGCAAGCAAAGGCATGATAGGGGCTCAAGGTCCACCACTTCAAACCAGATCGCTTCGTGGAAATGATCCTTGTCCCCAAAGAGAACATCTATCTTGATCTTGCCGATTGGTGAGCAGGACAGGCCGGTACAATGCCATGGAACACGGTCCGCTAGGCATGAGCTGCTTGCCTTGATGTTTAGCTTCTCCATGGTGTCACGGACAGATGTTGATGCTGCTCCGCCGCCTATCAACACTGGAGAATCGGGCAGCACGCGCCTGTCATGAGGGTGGCGTCCAAAACCAATGCATAAGAGCCGGGGACGGCATCACCTGGGTGGTCGCCCGGCCCAGCTGATAGGCCTTTCTGACAAGTGCATGTACTCGGGGGTGTTGGAAGCGACCGCGTTGACCTCTTGGTGCTGTCGGCGCCGCTGCGCCGGTCTTCGGCTGGCTTGTAAAGATGACGAGGCGGCATGCTCGCTGTGAACTCTGCTTTGAACGTCGACCGCTGGTCGAGCGGCCGCTATTGAGGAGTCGGAGGCGGCTGACCAGCGGAGGCGGCGCTAGCCTTCGCCTTGAAGATTCGCGTGAGCCAGTGGCACTTCCGAGTCGGTGGTTGGACGGCTTCGCACGTGGAACTTGCATGGGCGCCAAGGGCCTGTCAGAGAAGGCGGCCGCTGCCGCCGCCGCTCTTCGCTTTGCGGGCCGCCACTGGTGATTCGTTTTCGATCGTGGCCACCTGCCGACTGGTTGAAGGCGCATGGGGCCCTTGCGCTTTGTTGTCGCTCCGATATGGGCGTTGGTTGAGCGCCACCGCGCCTTGGGAGCTGGGTTGAGTACCTTCCTGAGGCGCCCACCGGAGCTCGGTTTTCATCGAGGAGTCGGCGGTGGCGCATTTGTCCGCTATGACTAGCAGCTCGTCGAGGGTAGTCGGCCTGCCGCAGAGAAGCTGTGTTGAGGAGGGTGCCTTCGCACCCGCGGTGAAGTACTCTATGGCTTGAACCTCGGCATCCCTCGCAGGAGTTGCGAAGTCGCCCAGCCGGTGAGGTAGTCGCGAGTTGATTCGTGGGTCCTTGTATGCACAAGGAGAGTTGTCTGGCTTGGGAGCCCGCTTGTAGGTGCTAGTGAAGGCGGATAAAGGCTTCGTGAAGTCTAGCCGCTGTTGATGCTATACGGCTTAAGGCTGTTGAGCGTGTTCGTGGTCGTGCCTTGAAGCATGAGGGGCACATATTTCACGGCAACGCACTGCTGCCGCTGCTATGCCGATCGCAGGATTAGTCGATCAGCCAATCCTCCGCTTCACGAGCCGTGTACTTGGCGTGTCTCTTGGGAGCGAGAACCTTTGGGAAGGGCTCGCCCGGATGCGGGCCGAACAAGGCGGGCCGACATCGCCTTCCTCTTCTAGCACTGTGGATCGCGCTTAGGCGGTCGATTCGGTGGCGAGCATCGTTTCGCCGACTCTTCTGGCGGCCCAGTCCGCCGAGAGTCGATGCGATGGTGGCGGGTGGGATATCTCCCCACGAGGCGGAGGAGGAGGCGGTTGCCTTGCCGCCCCACGGCTCGAGGGCGCCTTCGCCACGCCGATGGAGATCCGGTTCGCCGTGGCTGGCACGGTTTTTTCTTGCCGCTGGTTTTGCCCGCAGTCGGCGTCTCGGACGCTGGCCGTTATCGGCGCTGGGTAGGACTTTCTGCGGACGCCGTGCGTTCGCGCAGCAGCACCGAGCAGCTGCTGGATGCGTCTGGTCATGTGGGGGAGCTCTTCGGCCCCCAGTCCATTCAGCTCATCCACGGCCGGGCGGCGTGCAGATTTCGAGGGCGGGCGAGATCGGGCGGTCAACTCTAACATGTCGGCGATGGCTGCGCCACGCTGCTTGATGGCGCCGATTCGCTCGCCCGTCAGAGGCGGCGTGCAAGGCGGCACGGTCGATTTCGCGCCGGTGAGCTGGAGGCGCCTCATGGAGGCTAACCTCCGTCTTCCGCCATGAGGGCGAGGCGGCGTGCCTCCAGGCAGGCCGGCATCGGCCGGAGGGGACGACAAGTCATGGACCGCTGTTTGCGGCGCCCCGGCTTTCGCAGAGGCGCCGCCATGATCGGCGACCAGACTCGGTGATGGCATCGCCACGCCTGTCGGCTCGGGGAGCGGGTCGTTGTAGATCACAACGCTGGTGGGGAAAGCGCCGAGTGATTCCGTGTCGGAGTCGACAAGCATTGGGTCGGTGGAGCCAACCGATTCCAAATCCACAGCGGCTCATGGAGACGTGGAGTTGGTCGAGGAAGCGACGAGGTGGTTTCGAGGCGCTCGTGCCGCGCCGGAGGCGGCTCGGAAATGCGGGCTCGCCAAGAAGATCGGCGAGGCAGCTCGCCGCCAAGAACGCCGATGCCTTGCGCTTGCCGGGCAAGCGCCATCGGGCGGTCGCTGGCTACGCCACGGGAGGAAGAGGGTTCCCGCCCGCACAGGTCTCCGGACGACGGCACCGCCCCACGGGGGTTGG
>JAHIAM010017250.1:0-36137 GCA_021605205.1 Aegilops longissima | reverse complement strand
GTACGGCCTAGACTAGCATAGACACTCGATGGCTCCTCACTAGCCATGGAACATTGGATGCTAACCGGATAATATGGACTTGAAAGGTCTGGTCGGATTCGACATGGTCGGATCCGAATGGATAAGGTCGAGTGCAACCCAACTAGAGAGGGAAATATGTCATCTGGAGTTCTAGTACAAATGCTCTATGTCCTAAGACCTGGTGACCATTACAGATGGTGATAGACTTGCTTTGGGTATAAACGCACTCCGGACGGGTAGTTACAAAGGTAGGTTTCGGTTTGTCCATCCATGCTGCAGACATGGTCGAAAGATGGGATTTGCCTCCGACGGAGAGATATATCCCCCTCGTGGATCCGACCAGGAATAGATGGTATGCGATAAGGATTATGAGATAATCCGGATAGTGGTTTGGAAATGAACGAGAAAGAGGCGGGCTAGCACAAGGATGACAGTCTCGCTTTTGACCAAACATATATTTGGGGCAAAAGGAATGGAAGATGAAAACGCTTAAAGCTTCATCGCCCGGGGTCGGGCACCCTTGCTAGAGGCTACAACCGAAGGTCGGAGGTATCCAACGTGACCAAGCCACTTGAACCTAAGGGGTCGCGGCTTAAGGGAAGGAACCCACGAGGTCAATTCAGAACGGCGGATGTGATCCAAGGACTAGGAACGTGACCAAGTAGACTTTGTTTTAGGGTCCACGAGGCCCAAGTGTTGAGCTCCCAACCCTATATAAAGTGGAGGGCACACTGGAAGGAGAACGCCGCCTCGGGAGGGCGCCGGGCCTGGAGGTTGATCGCCTGCCTCGGGAGGTTGATCGCCTGCGCCAACCGGGTTTGCATTGGGCAAGCCACCTCCACTCCCGCCGAGGGATCGGACCAGCAGCCCCGACGACGCCCTCCGCACGCCGGATACCCTAGAGGAGGTGCACGGCCCGCCCGGGCGAACTCAGAGGGATCGGACGACCGACCGCCGAGGGAGATTGAACGGGAGGAGACGATCCACGCGACGCGCTGCCCCAACTTTTCCGCTGCACGGCACGCTGCCTAGTGGTAGCGAATGGATCCATCTCCGAGTATGTTCTCGGATGTTCGTAGGAATTTTAATTTGCAACGCACCCTACCATAGAACCCAACAGGCTTACCGGGGAAACATCCTTGTCTCCTTCTTGAAGTTCTTCCTTCCCTTGCCCTTCTTGAACTTAGGGTTTTATTGACCATCAACACTTGATGCTCCTTCTGATTTCTCCCGACCGCATTGAAAATACTTCAGGAATAGTTTTCACCATCCCCTGCATATTGTAGTTCATCACAAAGCCTTGTAGCTTGGGGAGCGATCGGTTTGTCAATGACCGCCCGTCCGGGAGTTTAATGTCCACCGACAGGGTTTGGCAACCGAATTTTGAGTATGTGTCAGATAACATTTTTTCCTCCATCTTACAACGAGAACTTGTCGGAGATTTTCATTCTGACCCGGCATGGCTTGGAAAACTAGTTTCAGCTCCTCAAATCTATATGCCCGTGCCCAAAACGCTTTTCCCTTCTAAGGAGCAGCCGGGAAACGAGGGAGTAATCATCAAACAGACGCCAAGGCTCATAACGCCTTGGTTCTCCGATGGGTGCTTCACCAGGGTGCTTCTAGGACATATTGTTTCGCAGCTATGAGGATAACCCGGTTCCACCATCCTAGTTGCTGCCATCATCTTTCACTTGGTTTTCTAGGAACGGGTTGAAGTTCATGGTGACATGAGCGTGGCCATTTGATCTACAAGACATTTTGCAAAGATTTTAGACTATTGTTCGATAATAAAGTTCATCTAATCAAATTATTTAATGAACTCCCACTCAGAGACATCCTCTAGTCATCTAAGTGATAATGATCCGAGTCGAAGGCGGTCCATCATCACGGAGACGGATAGTCATCGCGGGAAATCTCCATGTTGATCGTCTTCCATAATAGTTTACCTTTCGGTCTTTTGTTCCGAGGACATGTCTATACATGCTATCCGGGTTAACCTAAGTGTATTGATGTAAAACTGTCTTACACCCGTTGTATGTAACATAAGGATCTATCCACCGATCATCACGGGTGTCAAACCATTTAACTTTAAACGGTGCACAGTTAGGGAGAACACTTTCGAAATTGAGAGGGATCATCTTATTTACTACCGCTTTCTAAGTAAACAAGATGCATAAAAAATAAACATCACATGCAATTATATAGAGGAATGAATGGCCAAATCATATAGCTCCTTTGATTCCATTTCGGGCTCCATGATCATCCTCACCGCATGACACCATGATTCCATCATCGATTCCATCATCGGGTCTTCATGAAGTTGTCACGCCAACACTACTTTACTTTGGCAACCGCTTAGCAAAAAGTAAAGTAATTTAATGCTCTTCAATACACGCAGGTCATACAAAATAAAGACAACTCCTATTCTCGCCGTTGTCATACTATCGACGCAAGTCGTATTTATTACAAGAAATGATCTCAACATCAATATATCATTCATCATTCATCAAACTTTGGCCATATCATATCAAAAACTTGCGCAAAAACAAGGACGCCCCTTTTTATGCGGTCCGACCGATAAAGATCTTCAGAGAATATGTAGGAGCCAATATGAGCATCCAGGTTCCGCTTATTGGTTATTGACCGAGACGTGTCTCGGTCATGTTCACATAGTTCTCGAACCGTAGGGTCCGACGCTTAACGCTACGATGACAATTACATTATGAGTTTATATGTTTTGATGTATCAAGGTTGTTCGAGTCCTGATGTGACCATGGACATGACGAGGAGTCTCAAAATGGTCGAGACATGAAGATTGATATATTGAAGCCTATGTTTGATATCGGAAGTGTTCTGGGTGAAATCGATTTTACCGAGTACCGGAGGTTACCGAACCCCCGAGGTTAAAGGGCCTTAGTGGGCCTTTACGAGAAGAGGAGAGGCGGCCAAGGCTGGGCCTCCCCCTAGTCCTGAATAGGAGAGGGGGTGGCACCCTCCTTCCTCTCCTCCCTTTCCCTCCCAAGTCCTAATTCAACTAGTAGTGGGGAGTCCCACTGGGAGTAGGACTCTCCCCGGCGGTTCTCCCTTGGCCGCCGAGCCCCCTTGCTCCTTTATATATGGGGGGGGCACCCTAGAGACACAACAATTGATCGCTTGATCTTTTAGCTGCAGCGGTGCCCCTCCACCATAGTCCACCTCGAGCACATCAGAGGTGCTTAGGCGAAGCTCTGGCCGGTAGAACATCATCATCACCACACATGCTGCTGATTAAACTCTCCTCAACACCGGCTGGACCGAGTTTGAGGGACGCCATCGGGCTGAACATGTGCTGAACTCGAGGTGCCGACGCTCGTACTTGATCGGTCGGATCATGAAGACGCATTACTACATCAACCGCTGTGCTAATGCTTCCGCCACGGCCTACAAGGGTATGTAGACAACACTCACCCTCTCGCTGCTATGCATCACCATGATCTTGCGAAGCGAGGAAATTTTTGAAATTACTACATTCCCCAACAAAGGTATCGTGAGCCTGGTTTTATGCGTCATATGCACGAGTAGAACACAAGTGAGTTGTGGGCAATATAAGTCATGCTACAAAGATGTCATACTTTGGTTCAGCGTATTGTGAGATGAAGCGGCCTGGACCGAATTACACGACGCTTACGCTGAGACTGGTTTCACCGCCACGAGCACTAGTTTCTAAAAGTGACCGTGGTGTCCGCCTCTCACTTTAGTTGAACCTATACGCCGTCCTTGCGAAGGTGAAAACATCACCAACTTGACAAACTATTGTTGTGGTTTTGATGCGAGGTAAGAACGGTTCTTGCTCAGCCCATAGCAGCCACGCGAAAATTTGCAACAAAGTAGAGGACGCCTAACTTGTTTTTGCAGGCATGTTGTGATGTGATATGGTCAAGACGTGATGAGATAAAGTTGTTGTATGAGATGATCATGTTTTGTTGAAGTTATCGCAATCGCGAGCCCTATGGTTGTCTCTTTACTGCATAAGATGCAAGCACCAAATAATTGCTTTAATTTATCTCTATGCGATAGCAATAGTTGCAAGAGCAATAGTTGGTGACGCACCATGACATACTGATATAGATCAAGATGATGGAGATCATGGTGTCATGCCGGTGATTTATGAAGATCATGACGATGCTTTGAGATGGAGATCAAAGGCACAAGATGATGATGGGCATATCATGTCACATATTTTTTTTCATATGATGATAATCTTTATACATCTTATCTTGCTTTGATTGACAATAGCATTATAAGATGATCTCTCACTAAATTTCAAGATAAAATGGTTCTCCCGAGTATGCACCATTGCCATAGTTCGTCGTGCCTGCATACCACGTGATGATCGGGTGTGATAAGATCACCCATCTACAACGGTGTGCCAGTTTGTACACGATAATACTCAAAGTTAAACTTGATGAGCCTAGCATATGCGATATGGCCTCGAACACCGAGACCGAAAGGTCGAATGTGAATCATATAGTAGATACGATCAACATAATGATATTCACCATTGAAACTACTCCATTTCACGTGATGATCGGTTATGGTTTAGTTGATTTCAATCACGGATCACTTAGATGATTAGAGGGTGTCTATCTATGGGAGTTCTTAAGTAATATGATTAATTGAACTTTAATTTATCATGAACTTAGTCCCGTAGTATTTTGCAAATTATGTTGTAGATCAATAGCTCGCATGCTTCCCATGTTTTGCTTCCCTATGTTTTTATATGTTCTAGAGAAAATTAAATTGAAATATGTTAGTAGCAATGATGCGGACTTGGTCCGTGATCCGAGGTTTATCCTCATTGCTGCAGAGAAGAATTATGTCCTTGATGCACCGCTAGGTGACGGACCTATTGTAGGAGCAGATGCGACGTTATGAACGTTTATTAGCTCAATATGATGACTACTTGATAGTTTTGTGCACCATGCTTATGGCTTAGAACCGACTACAAACATTTTGAAACGTCACTAACATATGAGATGTTCCATGAGATGAAATTGATATTTCATATCATGCCCGTGTCAAGAGGTATGAGACTTTGACAAATACTTCGCTTAAAAGATGGAGGAGAATTGCTCAACTAGTGAGCAAGTACTTAGATTGTCCGAGTACTACAATCGCTTGAATCAGTGGGAGTTAATCTTCCGATAAGATAGTGATTGGCAGAGTTCTCTAGTCACCATCACCAAGTTACTAGAACTTCGTGATGAACTATAATGCAAGGGATGACGAAAAACGATTCCCAGCTCTCGTGATGTTGAAATCGACGGTGTAGAAATCAAGAAAGAGCATCAAGTGTTGATGATTAACAAGACCACTAGTTTTAAGAAAAGGGCAAAGGAAAGAAAGGGAACTTCAAGTAGAACAAGCAATTTGTCACTCCCGTGAAGAAGCCCAAAGCTGGACCAAAGCCTGAATTGAGTGCTTAATGCAAAGGAAATTGTCATCGAATCGGAAATGCCCGAATATTTGGTGGATAAGAAGGATGGCAAAGTGAACAAGGGTATATTTGATATACAGGTTATTGATGTGTATTTTACTAGTGTTTATAGTAGCCCTGAGTATTTGGTACTTGTTCGGTTGTTAAAATTTAGTAACTCAAACAGGAGTTACGTAATAAACGAGACTAGTTGAGGGTGAAGTGACGATGAGTGTTGGAAGTAGTTCCAAGATTGATATGATCATCATCGCACACTCTATACTTTCGGATTAGTGTTAAACCTGAATAAATGTTATTTGGCATTTGCATTGAGCATAAATATGATTTGATCATGTTTATTGCAATACGTTATTCATTTAAAGTCGAGAATAATTGTTGTTCTGCTTACATGAATAAAACCTTCATGGTCATACACCCAATGAAAATAGTTTATTGGATCTCGATCGTAGTGATACATATTCATAATATTGATGCCAAAAGATGCAAAGTTTATAATGATAGTGCAACAATTGTGCACAGCCGCTTGGGTCATATCGTGTAAAGCACATGAAGAAACTCCATAAAGATGAATTTTTGAATCATTTGATTATGAATCATTTGATGCTTGTAACTGCGCCTATGGGCAAGATGAAAAACTCCGCTTCTCCGAACAATGGAACGATAGTGACTTATCGAAATAATACATACCGATGTATGCGTCCAATGAGTATTGATGCTCGTATGGTATCGCTATTTTCTGACCTTCACAAGATGATTTGAGCAGATATGAGTATATTTACTTGATGAAACGAAGTCTGAAATAGTTGAAGGTTCAAAGAATTTCAGAGTGAAGTGGAAAATCATCGTAACAAGAAAATAAAGTTTCGCGATCTGATCGTGAGATGAATATTTGAGTTACGAGTCTTCATATAAAACAATGGAATAGTGAGGAGTCCTCGATTAGGGGTGTCCAACAGCCAACTATCACCGCTGGCCGGACTCTCGACTATGAAGATACAAGATTGAAGACTTCGCCCCTTGTCCAGATAGGACTTTCCTTGGTGTGGAAGGCAATTTGGGATATGGATATGTAGATCTCCTACCATTGTAACCGACTTGTAACCCTAACCCTATCCAAAGGTCTATATAAACCGGAGGGTTTCAAATCAGAGATCTAACAACAATCATACCATAGGCTAGCTTCTAGGTTTAGCCTCCGATCTCGTGGTAGATCTACTATTGTACTACCCATATCATCAATATTAATCAAGCAGGAGTAGGGTATTACTCCATCGAGAGGGCCCCAACTGGTAAAACATTGTGTCCCTTGTCTCCTGTTACCATCCGCCAGACGCATAGCCTGGGACCCCTACCCGAGATCCGCCGGTTTTGACACCGACATTGGTGCTTTCATTGAGAGTTCTCTATGTCGTCAGCCACAGAAGGATGCCTCATCCCGCCTTTAAAGATGATACTATCGCCAAAGGAGCCTTGGCCACCGTCGACTCTTCGTTAGGTGGTTTTCTATGACCGCGCCGCCACCGCTACCGACGATGACTTCTCGGTCATCAAAACCAATCTTCACGTTAACTCGAACTTGCCGGAAGCTAGATCCGTCGAGCTCTCCTCCATAAACGAGCTCTGGATCGTGATCGCCGCTTTGGGAGTCGCCATGATTACACCAGATCGGGCCTAAAACCGATCCGAGAGAGATCAACTCTCCTGTGCTACCCATCATATCGCTCAGGTAGGAGCAATACGGCGATTCTTCTTCTATCTTAAGGACTACGTCTCGATTCCCGATCCTCCATGCCGGATTCTCAGAGGGATCGATGTCGATCAAGCCTCGAACTTAAAGTCAGGGGCGGGTTGATTCATTGATAGCATTCAAAAATCCAAACTTCCAAGTTCAAACTTCGACCCCTAAATCTTAAATTGGACGGGTTCGAATCCAGTTCCACCCGCCACCCAAACATTAGCGATCTATCCCGACCGCAAGAGCCCGCTGAAACAGACATCATTATCGCCGATTCTCCCGGTAATGGACAGGATAAAGGACTGCCGAGAGGAGGACGCAATCTCACTCTTCGCAATAATTGCATGGACAAGGAATCCTAAACGCCATAAGTCGTCATAAATTACACGCTTGTTGACTTTGACCATAGTACAAAAGTACTCGGCGATGGAGAGTGCTTGAAAACCGAAGTAAATTTTGGGATAATCCGCCCCAATACATCCTCATTCAAATAAAAGGGTGCATCATCACCAAGCACCGGTTAAACATCAAAAACAAAACCCCTAAAGGGCACGGAACTGCATCGAGGGTTGGCTAAACAGACCTCGCAAAATTCATAGCGCAGAGGGCGCCACTCCAACTCATAGCCTTCGAGCATGTTGGATACTACGGCAGGCCTGTGCGTAAGAGCTTTAGCCTCGTAATCCCAGCCCAAAGAACACCAAAGACGGTATTAATAGCCTTCGAGACTTTCAGATCAAATAACATGCGAAACTAACACCCGCAGCCTTGTCAAGTCTACCAAGTAGCAACAATAAATCCATGGAGGACACGGCTATTACTTTAATAAGTGATTTAACCCAAATCGAACAGCCCGAGCACCACCGCATTGGTCCTCAATCCAATAGTGGATTTGCCGCTTTACTAAGGTACTCATGGATGGCGGCAACGACTAAACATCATCTACGAGGAAACCCTCCAAAATGGAAATAGATCGAACCGCATTGAGCGAAGTAGCACAACCTTTAGAGGAATAACTCAGCTGTGAAGCATTCGACAGAAAAATCACACCGACGCTGTGTTCGCTCGCCGGACAATTACAGGTCCGAGGAGGTCACATTTCAAGTGGCCTGCTCAGCAGCGGATATCACGCTTTATTAGCGAGAGGCATTCACAATTTTTCAAGCTATACCCCATTATGGGTACATGAAGTTTAAATGCCCGACCTAACGGAATCATCACTCGCTAGTGATCCAACCTAGCACTCGCGTCGAAACAAGACACCGCGACTAGCCTCGAGGCACTATCCGTTCTAGCGCCGAGGAACTCATCGATCGCGCTTCCACGGTGAACAGGACGATGTGATACTTGACAAAAGATCCAAGTCCAGCCTTTAAACCAGCGGATGAAATAGTCAAATTCCAAGTCCACCCAACGGATTCTCGAAAGACGGCTCCATCGGGCACAATAAAACCCTGATGTAGACGCCAGACCACGAGAATTTCTACGAAATCGACATTTTTGCTCGCACCCTTCCGACATGCCCGAATCCACGCCGGCGGCCAATCACAGCCTAAATACCCTAAAAGGATTCAAGCTACCAAACAGTTTTCGGCGCTTTTTCCAACCCAAGAGACAGGCCATGGGAGAGGAGCTAGCTAAACTCCGGAAGCCGGATTCATCGAGATACAAAACATCCGGATCATCGGGCAACTGGTGATGGTACCAAAGAAGGATAAATCCTCGCCTATGTGTTGATTTCAAAGACCTTAATAAGGCTTCAGGATCCTTCCCACTCCTCGCATTGATCAAATTATCGACGCTTACAGCAGGACATGACTCATTGTGCTTCTCGACGACATCCGCTACCACTAAATCAAGATGGCGGAGCCGCACCAAGCCGCAAAAAGCATTCATCACTCCATACGCCCATTCTCGCTTCAACACAATGCCCTTCGGCTCAAAAACGCCGACAACATATCAGCGCATGATTCGTATATGTCCGCAAACCAGATCGGCAAAACAAGGAAGATATAGATGACGTGGTCGCCAAATCCAAGAATGTCAAACCTAGTAGACGATTTGAGGCTCACATTCGACAATCTCCAAAAATATGACATTAAGCTCAATCCGAAAATGCGTCAGCGCTCCACCGGAAAGCTCTTGGCCTTCATTGTGTCCGTAGAGGAATTGAAGCAACCCAGCCAAGATCCGAGCTCACAATTGATATTCCAAAAGACCTCAAACAAATCCAAAATTGATCGATGCGAAGCTCTAAGCCGCTTTTATTTCCGCTTGGGAGAAAAGGCGTTACTCTTTACCTCCGACGCACCAACACTTCGAGTGGATTTGAGAATCGCCACGGCCGACTCAAGAAATAAAGCCATATTGGCAACAACTGTCCTGCGCCAACATGGGCTAACCAATGCTATTATATATCGCCGAACACATCAAGTTGTTAGCGCGTGCTCGTCAGAGAACGAGAACGGACGGACACCGTTCCTCTTCAAAACCGTTTACTATGTGTCCACCGTCCTAACTCCATGCAAGTCCCGTACCCACATTATCAAAAGATAGCATACGCGTGTTCATGGCATCCCTAAGCTGCGACATCATGGGTAATTCCCTACCTCGCTTGATTAATATTGATGATATGGGTAGTACAAGAGTAGATCTACCACGAGATCGTGAGAGGCTAAACCCTAGAAGCTAGCCTATGGTATGATTGTTGTTCGCCCCACGGACTAAAACCTCCGGTTTATATAGACACCGGATAGGGTTAGGTTACATGAGTCAGCATAATGGTAGGAGATCTACATATCCATATCGCCAAGCTTGCCTTCCACGCCAAGGAAAGTCCCATCCGGACACGGACTAAGTCTTCAATCTTGTATCTTCATAGTCCACGAGTCCGCCAACGGTGATAGTTCGCTATCCCACACCCCTAATCCAGACTCCTCCGTAATATATTACCCGGAGACGACATGTAGCGCCATCTGCAATGTTAATGTCAGATTATGCACACGCCGCACTTATGTAAACTACTTCTACTTTGAAGGGCATATATTACCGATGGAGTCTTCATGGCTTCGCTGGTCGCGTCAAGGCGGCCTCAAGTTGGGCCTTGCACTCTTCAAGCTCCCGACAAACGGGTATTCTTTTCGTAAGAACTCAGATTCCAAATGATCCTAAATCAGTTATCCTAACTATTTTAAGTCTCGGGGCCACCGCATATAATCGTCAAAAATTTACCGTATGTCTTTCACATACTGCTCCGTGGCTCGCTAGGCCATCTTGAGCGGCACGGAGGTGTGCTTCTCCAACTAAAGGCCCAACGCCTTGGGAGAAACATGCGCTATGTAGAATAGTTCGCGCTTATGATTCATGGTGCTTCCACCTCCGACTTGAGGCGACAATTGTTTCGGCATCCTCCGCTGGAGGAGCATCCGACGCGACGCCGTGTTTGTACCCCTTCCGACTCGCTTTTGAGCCTGGTTGGCGGAGGTCCGACCGGCAACTTCTCCGACTCACCCGAGCGCTTTTTCCTAAAAGACCACGAGCGCCGCAGCTCCTGAACTCTCCTTAAAACACGATGGCACATCATACCGCTGGGCGACGCCTCGAACAGACCAAGACTTCTTTTCCGCTACCGGGCCGAAGCTACCCTTGTTGGACGGCCGCGCAGGCTCGGGCTTCTGCTCAAGGCACCTCATGTAAACACCATCAAATACGTGGTGATTAGAAGTAAAGCACGGTAGGTCATGGTATCCGGACGTCACGGCTATTCGGGAGGCCGGAAATAATCGGGTAGTCGGCCAGAATGGCAACCAAAGCATTGTCGATGCTAAGTTGGTGGAACACCCCGCCGATCAGCTCCACTTTATATCCGGGTCTCCTTCGAGGTCGGATCGAGGGACCGCCCGATCCTCGTTGTGGGGGCGGGTTGTGTATCTTCTCCGACGCACGGCGCAGCCTCGCAGAAACCATGAAATGAGATATTTAACCACGGGAGCATGGATCGATAGGCCACGAAGATGTTTTCTTACCCAACTTCGAGGATTATTCAAGAAAACCTGCTCAGGACTGACGCGAGAAAATCCTCATCCTCCCTTTGTACATGGCGGACAAGGTCTTCACCAGTTCGGTGACGATCCCGCCCTTTGCGCCATGGCGGTGGCATCGCCTCCCCGCTGAAGTCCCACATGGGGTGGCCCTATATTGGAGCGGCTGCACTCCTCATAATGCAGATTGCCATGACTCCAATCATGGTCAATCCGCATGAGCCAAAATCTTATTCGACTCATCAAGTAAAGGACGCCCGTCATTTTCCTCTCCGGGGCTCGGGCGCTTAGCTTAGGCGCTTCTTCGAGGAGCTATAACTCGAAGGCCGATCCAACAGGATCCGCAGCGGACGCCCTCCATGTAAACCATTCCGGCGTAGTCTTGGACGCTTTCGGGTTCCGGATAGATATCCGTCCCGGCGATGCGCATAGTTCGCCCGCCACTTGATATATTGATCTCATGAGAACGGGTACAAGGCACAATAATCTCTTCCACAGCGAAATGAGCCTCGACGCCCAAGAACAGTTCGCAAAGGGCCACAAAGCCCTTGATGTGCAAAATGGAGGTGCGGTGGTGTAACCGGAGGCCGAGAACTCCAAGAGCCTGGAGAAACGGATGAATTGGAAATCTGAGTCCTCTACTAGATAAGAGATAAAGCATACCCGCCTCCTTTAGAGGGATCGGGACACTCTCCGCTTGCTTTCCGCCTGTAGGTGGCAAGTCCGCTCGAACCGAACCATGAAGGCCGGGAAGAAATCCCTTTGGTTTGGAGTGTCACTAGCTCGCTATGCAGACCGAGCATCTCTCCAATTTCCAGGCTGAGGCCGGGAGCGCGAGAGGAGGAGCCGTGATTGATCGCCTATGATGGAATGGATTTTTGTCAAGGCGCCCGATGAAAGTCAGGAGGGGGTGTGACTTGGCCTAGATCTCGCCCCTTTATAGGCGGCTCATTTGCGCAGCTAGGGGATAAGTGTAAAATACCTCGCTTTCGATTCATTCAAATACGTGAAGATGGCCATTATTGGGCGTGGAAGCCAAGGAGCGCAGCATTAATCGTAAGCCGACACTATTCGACAAGTATATGGAATTTGAGAACCCGCCGCAATGCCGAGAGACACCCACGACCGGACTCATCGCCATTGAGCCTGGTTCAGGCTACCGAGGAGTCTCGATTAGGGGTGTCCGGATAGTAACTATCACCGCTGGCCGACTCGACTATGAAGATACAAGATTGAAGACTTCGCCCCTTGTCCGGATAGGACTTTCCTTGGCATGGAAGGCAAGCTTACGACACGGATATGTAGATCGCCTACCATTGTAACCGACTCTGTAACCCTAACCCTATCCGTGTCTATATAAACCGGGGTTTTAGTCCCAGGGACTAACAACAACAATCATACCATAGGCTAGCTTCTAGGGTTTAGCCTCCTTGATCTCGTAGATCTACTCTTGTACTACCCATATCATCAATATTAATCAAGCAAGAGTAGGGTATTACCTCCATCGAGAGGGCCCAACCTGGGTAAAACATCGTGTCCCTTGTCTCATGTTACCATCCGCCAGACGCACGCTCGGGACCCCTACTCGAGATCCGCCGGTTTTGACACCGATAAATAGTTTCACAACACACCACCTGAACACCACAACGTTATGGTGTGTCCGAACGCATTGGATATTGTGCCACCTATGATGTCTCTTATTGTTTACCACTATCGCTTTGGGGTTATGCATTAGAGACAGCTGCATTCACTTTAAATATGGCACCATCAAACTGCTGAGACGACACCTTGTGAACTATGGTTTGGCAAGAAACCAAAGTTGTCGCTTTCTTAAATTTTGGGCTATGATGCTTATGTGAAAAAGTCTCAACCTGATAAGCTCAACCCAAATCAGAGAAGTGTGTTCATAGAATACCCAAAGGTAACTATTGGGTACACCTTCTATTACGATCCAAAGGCAAGTTATTCGTTGTTAAGATGGATCCTTTCTAGAGAAGGAGTTTTCCGAAAGAAGTGAGAGGGGAGGAGCTTGATAAGGTAATTGTACCTTCTCCCTAATTGGAAAGTAGTTAATCACAAAATCGGGTTCCAAAGATTCCTACACCAATTAGTGAGGAAGCTAATGATGAAGATCATGAAACTTAAGATCAAGTTACTACCAACATTTCTAGATCTTCCAGATTAAGATCCGCACTGTAGGGGTACGGTAATCCTATTCAAGTCATGTTACTAGACCATGATGAACCTACAAACTATGTTGAAGGATGATGAGCCCAGATTCGCGAAATGGCTTGAGGCCATGAAATCGTATATAGGATCCATATGAGAACAAAGTATAGATTGGTTGACTTGTTCGATGATCAGCAAGCTATGTTTAAATGGATCTTCAAGAGGAAGACGACACCGATAGTAGTGTTACTATTCACTAAGCTCGACTTGTTGCAAAAGGTTTTCAACAAGTTCAAGGTGTTGAATACGATGAAATTTTCTCACTCAGAATGATGCTTAAGTCTGTTCTAATCATGTTAGCAATTGCCACATTTTAGGAATTGGCAAATGGATGTCAAAACTGCATTCCTTAATGGATTTATTAAAGAAGAGTTGTATATGATGCAAACCGTAGGTTTTCAATCCTAAAGGTGCTAATAAAATGTGCAAGCCCAAATGATCCATCAATGGACTGCTGCAAGCATCTCTAGTTAGAATATACGCTTGATGAGTTGATCAAAGCATATGGTTTGCTGATTTTTGAAAGGCATGTATTTACAAGAAAGTGAGTGGGAGCACTACAGCCTTTCCGATAAGTATATGTGAATGACGATTGTTGATCGGAAATGATGTAGAATATTCTGAAAGCATAAAGAAGTGTTTGAAAGGAGTTTTCAAAGAAAGACCTCGTGAAGTTGTTATACATTGAGCATCAAGATCTATAGAGAGATCAAGACGCTTGAGAAGATTTTTCAATGAGTACATACTCTTGACAAGATTTTGAAGTAGTTCAAATGGAACACCAAAGAAAGAGTTCTTGCCTCGTGATGCAAAGTGTGAAGTTGAGTAAGACTCAAAACCCCACCATGGCGTAAAAATAGAAAGAGAATGAAAAGTCATTCCCTATGCATGAGTCATAGGTTCTATAAAGTATGTTATGCTGTGTACTGCATCTATTGTATACCTTGCCCTGAAGTTTGGCAAAGGAATACAATTTTAATCTAAGAGTAGATCATCGACAGCGGTCAAGAATATCCTTAGTAAGGACTAAGGAGATGTTTCTATTATGGAGGTGATAAAAGAGTTCATCGAAAGATTTACACCCATGCAAGCTTACACCGATCCGATGACTTTAAGTCTCAATCTGATACATATTGAAAGTGGAGCATTATTAGAGTTGTTCGCAAGAGCATGTAGACATAGAATATTTGTTGAATACATACGGCTCAATGTAATGTAATTCATTGACTAAACTTCTCTCATGATCATACCTTAGTACTCTTTGGGTGTTAATCACATAGCGATGTGAACTAGATTATTGACTAGTAAACCCTTTGGTGTTGGTCACATGACAATCTGAACTATGGGTGTTAATCACATACAAATGTGAATATTGGTGTTGAATCACATGGTGATGTGAACTAGATTATTGACTCTAGTGCAAGTGGGAGGTGAAGGAAATATGCCCTAGAGGCAATAATGAAGTTATTATTTATTTCCTTATATCATGATAAATGTTTATTATTCATGCTAGAATTGTATTAACCGGAAACATAATACATGTGTGAATACATAGACAAACAAAGTGTCACTAGTATGCCTCTACTTGACTAGCTGTTAATCAAGATGGTTATGTTTCAACCATAGACATGAGTTGTCATTTGATCAACGGATCGCTAGTATGTTGTCGTTGCTTTCATGACTTATACATGTTCTTATGACTATGAGATTATGCAACTCCTGCCATCGAAGAACACTTTGTGTGCTACCAAACGTCACAACGAATCGGGTGATTATAAAGGTGCTCTAGGTGTTCCGAAGGTACATGTTGGGTTGGCGATTTCAGATTAGATTTGTCATCCGATTGTCGGAGAGGTATCTCCGCCCTCTCGGTAATACACATCACTTAAGTTTCAGCATTGCAACTAATGAGTTAGTTGCGGGATGATGTATTACGGACGAGTAAAGAGACTTGCCAAGAACGAGATTGAACTAGGTATTGAGATACCGACGATCGAATCTCGGCAAGTAACATACCGATGACAAAGAGAACAACGATGTTGTTGGCGCGGTCCGACCGATAAAGATCTTCATAGAATATTGATACGCTCCAACGTATCTATAATTTTTGATTGTTCCATGCTATTATATTACCCGTTTTGGATGCTTATGGGCTTTATTCTACATATTTATTTCATTTTTACTAACCTACTAACCGGAGGCCCAATTTATATTGTCGCTTGTTTGCCTATTTCAAAGATTTCAAAGAAAGGAATATCAAATGGAGTCCAAACGAATGAAACCTTCAGGAGCGTATTTTTGGAACAAATCTGATCCAGAGCTTGGGGTGCAATGAAGAAAGCCCGAGGGGCCCCACGAGATAGGAGGATACGCCTGTCTCGTGGCCCTCGGGCGCCCACCCGATCGCATTTCTTCCTCCTATATACCCACGGACCCAGAAAACTTCCAAGCACCATCGAAACACAATTTCCTGGAAATATGCCCTAGAGGCAATAATAAATTAGTTATTATATTTCCTTGTTCATGATAATCGTTATTATCCATGCTATAATTGTATTGATAGGAAACTCGATACATGTGTGGGTACATAGACAACACCATGTCCCTAGTAAGCCTCTAGTTGACTAGCTGTTAATTAATAGATGGTTACTTCTCCACCATGGACATTGGATGTCATTGATAACGGATCACATCATTAGGAGAATGATGTGATGGACAAGACCCAATCCTAAGCCTCAGCACAGATCTGTAGTTCAGTATGCTAAAGCTTTTCTAAATGTCAAGTATCATTTCAGACCATGAGATTGTGCAACCCTGGATACCGTAGGAATGCTTTGTGTACCAAACGCCACAACGAATCGGGTGGCTATAAAGGTGCATTATGTATCTCCGAGAGGTTCATGGTTGGCATGAATCGAGATGGATTTGTCACTCCGCAAAAGAGAGGTATCTCCGGCCCACTGTAGGACATCATCATAATGGGCACAATGTGACCAAGGGGTTGATCACGGATGATGTGTTACGGAACAGTAAAGAGACTTGCCGGTAACGAGATTGAACAAGGTATCGAGATACGACGATCAATCCTGCAAGTACAATGCCACTAGACAAAGGGAATTGTATACGGATTGATTGAGTCCTTGACATCATGGTTCATCCGATGAGATCATCGGAACATGTGGGAGCCAACATGGGTATCCCGATCCCTGTTGGTTATTGACCGGAGAACATCTCGGTCATGTCTACATGTCTCCGAACCCGTAGGGTCTACACACTTAAGGTTCATGACGCTAGGGTTATAAAGGAAGTTTCTATGTGGTTACGAATGTTGTTCGAGTCCCGATGAGATCCTGACGTCACGAGGAGTTCCGAATGGTCCGGAGGTAAAGATTATATATGGAAGTCCTGTTTTGGTCACCGGAAAAGTTTCGGGTTTTATTTGCATGTACCGACCACCCGGAGGGTCCTGGGGTCCACCAAGTGGGGCCACCATCCGGAGGGCTGCATGGGCCAAGTGTGGAGGGGACCTGTGTGTGGGCTGGTGCGCCCCCCAAGAGGCCCATGTGCCAAGAGATAAGGGAAAGGAGAGTCCCAGGGGGGGCACCTCCTAGGTGCCTTAGGAGGATGGACTCCTCCCCGCCGCACCTTCCTGGAGGAAGGCCAAGGCTGCGCCTCCCTGCCCCTATATAGTGGAGGGAGGAGGCAGCCGCACCGAGTCCTCGGCGCCTCCCTCCCGTGACACTCTCCTCCTCTCCGCAGTGCTTGGAGGCCCCGCAGATTACACGCCCTCCATCACCACCACGCCGTTGTGCTGCTGCTGATGGAGTCTTACTCAACCTCTCCTCTCTCCTTGCTGGATCAAGGCGGGAGACGTCACCGGCTGTACGTGTGTTGAACGCGAGGTGCCGTCTGCTCGCACTAGGATCTCCGGTGATTTGGATCACGACGGTACGACTCCTTCAACCTGCTTTCTTGAACGCTCGCTTAGCGATCTAAAGGTATGTAGATGCACTCCTTCCCCTGCTGGTTTCTCCATAGATAGATCTTGGTGACACGAGGAAAATTTTGAATTTCTGCTACGCTCCCAACAAGTGCATCATGAGCTAGGTCTATTGTGTAGATTCTTTGCACGTAGAACACAAAGTAGTTGTATGGATGATGTTCAATATGCTTACCGCTACTAGTCCAATCTTGTTTCGACGGTATTGTGGGATGAAGCGCCGGACCGACCTTACACGCATTCTTAACGTGAGAAAGGTTCCACTGAACGACATGCACTTGGTGCATAAGGTGGCTAGCGGTGCCGCCTCCCACTTTAGTCGGATCGGATATGAAAAGGGTCCTTATGAAGGGTAAATAGCAATTGACATATCACGTGGTTTTATGAGGTAAGAAACGTTTGCTAGAAACCCATAGCAGCCACGTAAAACATGCAAACAACAATTAGAGGACGCCTAACTTGTTTTTGCAGGTATGCTATGTGATGTGATATGGCCAAGAAGAATGTGATGAATGATATGTGATGTATGAGATTGATCATGTTCTTGTAATAGGAATCTCGATTTGCATGTCGATGAGTATGACAACGCAGGAGCCATATGAGTTGTCTTTATTTATTGTATAACCTGCTGTCATTATATACAACGCCATGTAATTACTTTACTTTATTGCTAACCGCAGCCTATAGTAGTAGAAGTAATAGTTGGCTAGACAACTTCATGAAGACACGATGATGGAGATCATGATGGAGATCATGGTGTCATGCCGTGACGATGATGATCATGGAGCCCCAAGATGGAGATCAAAGGAGCAAAATGATATTGGCCATATCATGTCACTATTTGATTGCATGTGATGTTTATCATATTATGCATCTTATTTGCTTAGAACGACGGTAGTAAATAAGATGATCCTCATTAAAATTTCAAGAAGGTGTTCTCTAATCAGGCACCGCTAAAGTTCGTCGCTTCAAGCACCACGTGATGATCGGGTGATAGATTCATGTTCACACAACGGGTGTAAGACAGTTTATACATGCAAAACACTTAGGGTTAACTTGACGAGCCCATGTACGCATACGGCCTCTAAACACGAGACCGAAAGGTCGAGCATGAGTCGATAGTAGATACGATCAACATGAAGATGTTCACCGATGATGACTAGTCCGCCTCACGTGATGATCGGACACGCCTAGTTGACTCGGATCATGTAATCACTTAGATGACTAGAGGGATGTCTATCTCGAGGGAGTTCATAAGATGAACTTAATTATCTGAACATAGTCAAAAGATCTTTGCAAATTATGTCGTGAAGCTCGCGCTTTAGTTCCACTGCTTAGATATGTTCCTAGAGAAAATATAGTTGAAAGTTGATGATGTATTATGCGGATAAGAGATAGCTAATGTCCTTAATGCACCGCCAAAGGTGCTGAACCTCAAACGCCATCCGTGGATGCAACGATGTTATTATGCGGTCCGACCGATAAAGATCTTCAGAGAATATGTAGGAGCCAATATGAGCATCCAGGTTCCGCTTATTGGTTATTGACCGAGACGTGTCTCGGTCATGTTCACATAGTTCTCGAACCGTAGGGTCCGACGCTTAACGCTACGATGACAATTACATTATGAGTTTATATGTTTTGATGTATCAAGGTTGTTCGAGTCCTGATGTGACCATGGACATGACGAGGAGTCTCAAAATGGTCGAGACATGAAGATTGATATATTGAAGCCTATGTTTGATATCGGAAGTGTTCTGGGTGAAATCGATTTTACCGAGTACCGGAGGTTACCGAACCCCCGAGGTTAAAGGGCCTTAGTGGGCCTTTACGAGAAGAGGAGAGGCGGCCAAGGCTGGGCCTCCCCCTAGTCCTGAATAGGAGAGGGGGTGGCACCCTCCTTCCTCTCCTCCCTTTCCCTCCCAAGTCCTAATTCAACTAGTAGTGGGGAGTCCCACTGGGAGTAGGACTCTCCCCGGCGGTTCTCCCTTGGCCGCCGAGCCCCCTTGCTCCTTTATATATGGGGGGGGCACCCTAGAGACACAACAATTGATCGCTTGATCTTTTAGCTGCAGCGGTGCCCCTCCACCATAGTCCACCTCGAGCACATCAGAGGTGCTTAGGCGAAGCTCTGGCCGGTAGAACATCATCATCACCACACATGCTGCTGATTAAACTCTCCTCAACACCGGCTGGACCGAGTTTGAGGGACGCCATCGGGCTGAACATGTGCTGAACTCGAGGTGCCGACGCTCGTACTTGATCGGTCGGATCATGAAGACGCATTACTACATCAACCGCTGTGCTAATGCTTCCGCCACGGCCTACAAGGGTATGTAGACAACACTCACCCTCTCGCTGCTATGCATCACCATGATCTTGCGAAGCGAGGAAATTTTTGAAATTACTACATTCCCCAACAAAGGTATCGTGAGCCTGGTTTTATGCGTCATATGCACGAGTAGAACACAAGTGAGTTGTGGGCAATATAAGTCATGCTACAAAGATGTCATACTTTGGTTCAGCGTATTGTGAGATGAAGCGGCCTGGACCGAATTACACGACGCTTACGCTGAGACTGGTTTCACCGCCACGAGCACTAGTTTCTAAAAGTGACCGTGGTGTCCGCCTCTCACTTTAGTTGAACCTATACGCCGTCCTTGCGAAGGTGAAAACATCACCAACTTGACAAACTATTGTTGTGGTTTTGATGCGAGGTAAGAACGGTTCTTGCTCAGCCCATAGCAGCCACGCGAAAATTTGCAACAAAGTAGAGGACGCCTAACTTGTTTTTGCAGGCATGTTGTGATGTGATATGGTCAAGACGTGATGAGATAAAGTTGTTGTATGAGATGATCATGTTTTGTTGAAGTTATCGCAATCGCGAGCCCTATGGTTGTCTCTTTACTGCATAAGATGCAAGCACCAAATAATTGCTTTAATTTATCTCTATGCGATAGCAATAGTTGCAAGAGCAATAGTTGGTGACGCACCATGACATACTGATATAGATCAAGATGATGGAGATCATGGTGTCATGCCGGTGATTTATGAAGATCATGACGATGCTTTGAGATGGAGATCAAAGGCACAAGATGATGATGGGCATATCATGTCACATATTTTTTTTCATATGATGATAATCTTTATACATCTTATCTTGCTTTGATTGACAATAGCATTATAAGATGATCTCTCACTAAATTTCAAGATAAAATGGTTCTCCCGAGTATGCACCATTGCCATAGTTCGTCGTGCCTGCATACCACGTGATGATCGGGTGTGATAAGATCACCCATCTACAACGGTGTGCCAGTTTGTACACGATAATACTCAAAGTTAAACTTGATGAGCCTAGCATATGCGATATGGCCTCGAACACCGAGACCGAAAGGTCGAATGTGAATCATATAGTAGATACGATCAACATAATGATATTCACCATTGAAACTACTCCATTTCACGTGATGATCGGTTATGGTTTAGTTGATTTCAATCACGGATCACTTAGATGATTAGAGGGTGTCTATCTATGGGAGTTCTTAAGTAATATGATTAATTGAACTTTAATTTATCATGAACTTAGTCCCGTAGTATTTTGCAAATTATGTTGTAGATCAATAGCTCGCATGCTTCCCATGTTTTGCTTCCCTATGTTTTTATATGTTCTAGAGAAAATTAAATTGAAATATGTTAGTAGCAATGATGCGGACTTGGTCCGTGATCCGAGGTTTATCCTCATTGCTGCAGAGAAGAATTATGTCCTTGATGCACCGCTAGGTGACGGACCTATTGTAGGAGCAGATGCGACGTTATGAACGTTTATTAGCTCAATATGATGACTACTTGATAGTTTTGTGCACCATGCTTATGGCTTAGAACCGACTACAAACATTTTGAAACGTCACTAACATATGAGATGTTCCATGAGATGAAATTGATATTTCATATCATGCCCGTGTCAAGAGGTATGAGACTTTGACAAATACTTCGCTTAAAAGATGGAGGAGAATTGCTCAACTAGTGAGCAAGTACTTAGATTGTCCGAGTACTACAATCGCTTGAATCAGTGGGAGTTAATCTTCCGATAAGATAGTGATTGGCAGAGTTCTCTAGTCACCATCACCAAGTTACTAGAACTTCGTGATGAACTATAATGCAAGGGATGACGAAAAACGATTCCCAGCTCTCGTGATGTTGAAATCGACGGTGTAGAAATCAAGAAAGAGCATCAAGTGTTGATGATTAACAAGACCACTAGTTTTAAGAAAAGGGCAAAGGAAAGAAAGGGAACTTCAAGTAGAACAAGCAATTTGTCACTCCCGTGAAGAAGCCCAAAGCTGGACCAAAGCCTGAATTGAGTGCTTAATGCAAAGGAAATTGTCATCGAATCGGAAATGCCCGAATATTTGGTGGATAAGAAGGATGGCAAAGTGAACAAGGGTATATTTGATATACAGGTTATTGATGTGTATTTTACTAGTGTTTATAGTAGCCCTGAGTATTTGGTACTTGTTCGGTTGTTAAAATTTAGTAACTCAAACAGGAGTTACGTAATAAACGAGACTAGTTGAGGGTGAAGTGACGATGAGTGTTGGAAGTAGTTCCAAGATTGATATGATCATCATCGCACACTCTATACTTTCGGATTAGTGTTAAACCTGAATAAATGTTATTTGGCATTTGCATTGAGCATAAATATGATTTGATCATGTTTATTGCAATACGTTATTCATTTAAAGTCGAGAATAATTGTTGTTCTGCTTACATGAATAAAACCTTCATGGTCATACACCCAATGAAAATAGTTTATTGGATCTCGATCGTAGTGATACATATTCATAATATTGATGCCAAAAGATGCAAAGTTTATAATGATAGTGCAACAATTGTGCACAGCCGCTTGGGTCATATCGTGTAAAGCACATGAAGAAACTCCATAAAGATGAATTTTTGAATCATTTGATTATGAATCATTTGATGCTTGTAACTGCGCCTATGGGCAAGATGAAAAACTCCGCTTCTCCGAACAATGGAACGATAGTGACTTATCGAAATAATACATACCGATGTATGCGTCCAATGAGTATTGATGCTCGTATGGTATCGCTATTTTCTGACCTTCACAAGATGATTTGAGCAGATATGAGTATATTTACTTGATGAAACGAAGTCTGAAATAGTTGAAGGTTCAAAGAATTTCAGAGTGAAGTGGAAAATCATCGTAACAAGAAAATAAAGTTTCGCGATCTGATCGTGAGATGAATATTTGAGTTACGAGTCTTCATATAAAACAATGGAATAGTGAGGAGTCCTCGATTAGGGGTGTCCAACAGCCAACTATCACCGCTGGCCGGACTCTCGACTATGAAGATACAAGATTGAAGACTTCGCCCCTTGTCCAGATAGGACTTTCCTTGGTGTGGAAGGCAATTTGGGATATGGATATGTAGATCTCCTACCATTGTAACCGACTTGTAACCCTAACCCTATCCAAAGGTCTATATAAACCGGAGGGTTTCAAATCAGAGATCTAACAACAATCATACCATAGGCTAGCTTCTAGGTTTAGCCTCCGATCTCGTGGTAGATCTACTATTGTACTACCCATATCATCAATATTAATCAAGCAGGAGTAGGGTATTACTCCATCGAGAGGGCCCCAACTGGTAAAACATTGTGTCCCTTGTCTCCTGTTACCATCCGCCAGACGCATAGCCTGGGACCCCTACCCGAGATCCGCCGGTTTTGACACCGACATTGGTGCTTTCATTGAGAGTTCTCTATGTCGTCAGCCACAGAAGGATGCCTCATCCCGCCTTTAAAGATGATACTATCGCCAAAGGAGCCTTGGCCACCGTCGACTCTTCGTTAGGTGGTTTTCTATGACCGCGCCGCCACCGCTACCGACGATGACTTCTCGGTCATCAAAACCAATCTTCACGTTAACTCGAACTTGCCGGAAGCTAGATCCGTCGAGCTCTCCTCCATAAACGAGCTCTGGATCGTGATCGCCGCTTTGGGAGTCGCCATGATTACACCAGATCGGGCCTAAAACCGATCCGAGAGAGATCAACTCTCCTGTGCTACCCATCATATCGCTCAGGTAGGAGCAATACGGCGATTCTTCTTCTATCTTAAGGACTACGTCTCGATTCCCGATCCTCCATGCCGGATTCTCAGAGGGATCGATGTCGATCAAGCCTCGAACTTAAAGTCAGGGGCGGGTTGATTCATTGATAGCATTCAAAAATCCAAACTTCCAAGTTCAAACTTCGACCCCTAAATCTTAAATTGGACGGGTTCGAATCCAGTTCCACCCGCCACCCAAACATTAGCGATCTATCCCGACCGCAAGAGCCCGCTGAAACAGACATCATTATCGCCGATTCTCCCGGTAATGGACAGGATAAAGGACTGCCGAGAGGAGGACGCAATCTCACTCTTCGCAATAATTGCATGGACAAGGAATCCTAAACGCCATAAGTCGTCATAAATTACACGCTTGTTGACTTTGACCATAGTACAAAAGTACTCGGCGATGGAGAGTGCTTGAAAACCGAAGTAAATTTTGGGATAATCCGCCCCAATACATCCTCATTCAAATAAAAGGGTGCATCATCACCAAGCACCGGTTAAACATCAAAAACAAAACCCCTAAAGGGCACGGAACTGCATCGAGGGTTGGCTAAACAGACCTCGCAAAATTCATAGCGCAGAGGGCGCCACTCCAACTCATAGCCTTCGAGCATGTTGGATACTACGGCAGGCCTGTGCGTAAGAGCTTTAGCCTCGTAATCCCAGCCCAAAGAACACCAAAGACGGTATTAATAGCCTTCGAGACTTTCAGATCAAATAACATGCGAAACTAACACCCGCAGCCTTGTCAAGTCTACCAAGTAGCAACAATAAATCCATGGAGGACACGGCTATTACTTTAATAAGTGATTTAACCCAAATCGAACAGCCCGAGCACCACCGCATTGGTCCTCAATCCAATAGTGGATTTGCCGCTTTACTAAGGTACTCATGGATGGCGGCAACGACTAAACATCATCTACGAGGAAACCCTCCAAAATGGAAATAGATCGAACCGCATTGAGCGAAGTAGCACAACCTTTAGAGGAATAACTCAGCTGTGAAGCATTCGACAGAAAAATCACACCGACGCTGTGTTCGCTCGCCGGACAATTACAGGTCCGAGGAGGTCACATTTCAAGTGGCCTGCTCAGCAGCGGATATCACGCTTTATTAGCGAGAGGCATTCACAATTTTTCAAGCTATACCCCATTATGGGTACATGAAGTTTAAATGCCCGACCTAACGGAATCATCACTCGCTAGTGATCCAACCTAGCACTCGCGTCGAAACAAGACACCGCGACTAGCCTCGAGGCACTATCCGTTCTAGCGCCGAGGAACTCATCGATCGCGCTTCCACGGTGAACAGGACGATGTGATACTTGACAAAAGATCCAAGTCCAGCCTTTAAACCAGCGGATGAAATAGTCAAATTCCAAGTCCACCCAACGGATTCTCGAAAGACGGCTCCATCGGGCACAATAAAACCCTGATGTAGACGCCAGACCACGAGAATTTCTACGAAATCGACATTTTTGCTCGCACCCTTCCGACATGCCCGAATCCACGCCGGCGGCCAATCACAGCCTAAATACCCTAAAAGGATTCAAGCTACCAAACAGTTTTCGGCGCTTTTTCCAACCCAAGAGACAGGCCATGGGAGAGGAGCTAGCTAAACTCCGGAAGCCGGATTCATCGAGATACAAAACATCCGGATCATCGGGCAACTGGTGATGGTACCAAAGAAGGATAAATCCTCGCCTATGTGTTGATTTCAAAGACCTTAATAAGGCTTCAGGATCCTTCCCACTCCTCGCATTGATCAAATTATCGACGCTTACAGCAGGACATGACTCATTGTGCTTCTCGACGACATCCGCTACCACTAAATCAAGATGGCGGAGCCGCACCAAGCCGCAAAAAGCATTCATCACTCCATACGCCCATTCTCGCTTCAACACAATGCCCTTCGGCTCAAAAACGCCGACAACATATCAGCGCATGATTCGTATATGTCCGCAAACCAGATCGGCAAAACAAGGAAGATATAGATGACGTGGTCGCCAAATCCAAGAATGTCAAACCTAGTAGACGATTTGAGGCTCACATTCGACAATCTCCAAAAATATGACATTAAGCTCAATCCGAAAATGCGTCAGCGCTCCACCGGAAAGCTCTTGGCCTTCATTGTGTCCGTAGAGGAATTGAAGCAACCCAGCCAAGATCCGAGCTCACAATTGATATTCCAAAAGACCTCAAACAAATCCAAAATTGATCGATGCGAAGCTCTAAGCCGCTTTTATTTCCGCTTGGGAGAAAAGGCGTTACTCTTTACCTCCGACGCACCAACACTTCGAGTGGATTTGAGAATCGCCACGGCCGACTCAAGAAATAAAGCCATATTGGCAACAACTGTCCTGCGCCAACATGGGCTAACCAATGCTATTATATATCGCCGAACACATCAAGTTGTTAGCGCGTGCTCGTCAGAGAACGAGAACGGACGGACACCGTTCCTCTTCAAAACCGTTTACTATGTGTCCACCGTCCTAACTCCATGCAAGTCCCGTACCCACATTATCAAAAGATAGCATACGCGTGTTCATGGCATCCCTAAGCTGCGACATCATGGGTAATTCCCTACCTCGCTTGATTAATATTGATGATATGGGTAGTACAAGAGTAGATCTACCACGAGATCGTGAGAGGCTAAACCCTAGAAGCTAGCCTATGGTATGATTGTTGTTCGCCCCACGGACTAAAACCTCCGGTTTATATAGACACCGGATAGGGTTAGGTTACATGAGTCAGCATAATGGTAGGAGATCTACATATCCATATCGCCAAGCTTGCCTTCCACGCCAAGGAAAGTCCCATCCGGACACGGACTAAGTCTTCAATCTTGTATCTTCATAGTCCACGAGTCCGCCAACGGTGATAGTTCGCTATCCCACACCCCTAATCCAGACTCCTCCGTAATATATTACCCGGAGACGACATGTAGCGCCATCTGCAATGTTAATGTCAGATTATGCACACGCCGCACTTATGTAAACTACTTCTACTTTGAAGGGCATATATTACCGATGGAGTCTTCATGGCTTCGCTGGTCGCGTCAAGGCGGCCTCAAGTTGGGCCTTGCACTCTTCAAGCTCCCGACAAACGGGTATTCTTTTCGTAAGAACTCAGATTCCAAATGATCCTAAATCAGTTATCCTAACTATTTTAAGTCTCGGGGCCACCGCATATAATCGTCAAAAATTTACCGTATGTCTTTCACATACTGCTCCGTGGCTCGCTAGGCCATCTTGAGCGGCACGGAGGTGTGCTTCTCCAACTAAAGGCCCAACGCCTTGGGAGAAACATGCGCTATGTAGAATAGTTCGCGCTTATGATTCATGGTGCTTCCACCTCCGACTTGAGGCGACAATTGTTTCGGCATCCTCCGCTGGAGGAGCATCCGACGCGACGCCGTGTTTGTACCCCTTCCGACTCGCTTTTGAGCCTGGTTGGCGGAGGTCCGACCGGCAACTTCTCCGACTCACCCGAGCGCTTTTTCCTAAAAGACCACGAGCGCCGCAGCTCCTGAACTCTCCTTAAAACACGATGGCACATCATACCGCTGGGCGACGCCTCGAACAGACCAAGACTTCTTTTCCGCTACCGGGCCGAAGCTACCCTTGTTGGACGGCCGCGCAGGCTCGGGCTTCTGCTCAAGGCACCTCATGTAAACACCATCAAATACGTGGTGATTAGAAGTAAAGCACGGTAGGTCATGGTATCCGGACGTCACGGCTATTCGGGAGGCCGGAAATAATCGGGTAGTCGGCCAGAATGGCAACCAAAGCATTGTCGATGCTAAGTTGGTGGAACACCCCGCCGATCAGCTCCACTTTATATCCGGGTCTCCTTCGAGGTCGGATCGAGGGACCGCCCGATCCTCGTTGTGGGGGCGGGTTGTGTATCTTCTCCGACGCACGGCGCAGCCTCGCAGAAACCATGAAATGAGATATTTAACCACGGGAGCATGGATCGATAGGCCACGAAGATGTTTTCTTACCCAACTTCGAGGATTATTCAAGAAAACCTGCTCAGGACTGACGCGAGAAAATCCTCATCCTCCCTTTGTACATGGCGGACAAGGTCTTCACCAGTTCGGTGACGATCCCGCCCTTTGCGCCATGGCGGTGGCATCGCCTCCCCGCTGAAGTCCCACATGGGGTGGCCCTATATTGGAGCGGCTGCACTCCTCATAATGCAGATTGCCATGACTCCAATCATGGTCAATCCGCATGAGCCAAAATCTTATTCGACTCATCAAGTAAAGGACGCCCGTCATTTTCCTCTCCGGGGCTCGGGCGCTTAGCTTAGGCGCTTCTTCGAGGAGCTATAACTCGAAGGCCGATCCAACAGGATCCGCAGCGGACGCCCTCCATGTAAACCATTCCGGCGTAGTCTTGGACGCTTTCGGGTTCCGGATAGATATCCGTCCCGGCGATGCGCATAGTTCGCCCGCCACTTGATATATTGATCTCATGAGAACGGGTACAAGGCACAATAATCTCTTCCACAGCGAAATGAGCCTCGACGCCCAAGAACAGTTCGCAAAGGGCCACAAAGCCCTTGATGTGCAAAATGGAGGTGCGGTGGTGTAACCGGAGGCCGAGAACTCCAAGAGCCTGGAGAAACGGATGAATTGGAAATCTGAGTCCTCTACTAGATAAGAGATAAAGCATACCCGCCTCCTTTAGAGGGATCGGGACACTCTCCGCTTGCTTTCCGCCTGTAGGTGGCAAGTCCGCTCGAACCGAACCATGAAGGCCGGGAAGAAATCCCTTTGGTTTGGAGTGTCACTAGCTCGCTATGCAGACCGAGCATCTCTCCAATTTCCAGGCTGAGGCCGGGAGCGCGAGAGGAGGAGCCGTGATTGATCGCCTATGATGGAATGGATTTTTGTCAAGGCGCCCGATGAAAGTCAGGAGGGGGTGTGACTTGGCCTAGATCTCGCCCCTTTATAGGCGGCTCATTTGCGCAGCTAGGGGATAAGTGTAAAATACCTCGCTTTCGATTCATTCAAATACGTGAAGATGGCCATTATTGGGCGTGGAAGCCAAGGAGCGCAGCATTAATCGTAAGCCGACACTATTCGACAAGTATATGGAATTTGAGAACCCGCCGCAATGCCGAGAGACACCCACGACCGGACTCATCGCCATTGAGCCTGGTTCAGGCTACCGAGGAGTCTCGATTAGGGGTGTCCGGATAGTAACTATCACCGCTGGCCGACTCGACTATGAAGATACAAGATTGAAGACTTCGCCCCTTGTCCGGATAGGACTTTCCTTGGCATGGAAGGCAAGCTTACGACACGGATATGTAGATCGCCTACCATTGTAACCGACTCTGTAACCCTAACCCTATCCGTGTCTATATAAACCGGGGTTTTAGTCCCAGGGACTAACAACAACAATCATACCATAGGCTAGCTTCTAGGGTTTAGCCTCCTTGATCTCGTAGATCTACTCTTGTACTACCCATATCATCAATATTAATCAAGCAAGAGTAGGGTATTACCTCCATCGAGAGGGCCCAACCTGGGTAAAACATCGTGTCCCTTGTCTCATGTTACCATCCGCCAGACGCACGCTCGGGACCCCTACTCGAGATCCGCCGGTTTTGACACCGATAAATAGTTTCACAACACACCACCTGAACACCACAACGTTATGGTGTGTCCGAACGCATTGGATATTGTGCCACCTATGATGTCTCTTATTGTTTACCACTATCGCTTTGGGGTTATGCATTAGAGACAGCTGCATTCACTTTAAATATGGCACCATCAAACTGCTGAGACGACACCTTGTGAACTATGGTTTGGCAAGAAACCAAAGTTGTCGCTTTCTTAAATTTTGGGCTATGATGCTTATGTGAAAAAGTCTCAACCTGATAAGCTCAACCCAAATCAGAGAAGTGTGTTCATAGAATACCCAAAGGTAACTATTGGGTACACCTTCTATTACGATCCAAAGGCAAGTTATTCGTTGTTAAGATGGATCCTTTCTAGAGAAGGAGTTTTCCGAAAGAAGTGAGAGGGGAGGAGCTTGATAAGGTAATTGTACCTTCTCCCTAATTGGAAAGTAGTTAATCACAAAATCGGGTTCCAAAGATTCCTACACCAATTAGTGAGGAAGCTAATGATGAAGATCATGAAACTTAAGATCAAGTTACTACCAACATTTCTAGATCTTCCAGATTAAGATCCGCACTGTAGGGGTACGGTAATCCTATTCAAGTCATGTTACTAGACCATGATGAACCTACAAACTATGTTGAAGGATGATGAGCCCAGATTCGCGAAATGGCTTGAGGCCATGAAATCGTATATAGGATCCATATGAGAACAAAGTATAGATTGGTTGACTTGTTCGATGATCAGCAAGCTATGTTTAAATGGATCTTCAAGAGGAAGACGACACCGATAGTAGTGTTACTATTCACTAAGCTCGACTTGTTGCAAAAGGTTTTCAACAAGTTCAAGGTGTTGAATACGATGAAATTTTCTCACTCAGAATGATGCTTAAGTCTGTTCTAATCATGTTAGCAATTGCCACATTTTAGGAATTGGCAAATGGATGTCAAAACTGCATTCCTTAATGGATTTATTAAAGAAGAGTTGTATATGATGCAAACCGTAGGTTTTCAATCCTAAAGGTGCTAATAAAATGTGCAAGCCCAAATGATCCATCAATGGACTGCTGCAAGCATCTCTAGTTAGAATATACGCTTGATGAGTTGATCAAAGCATATGGTTTGCTGATTTTTGAAAGGCATGTATTTACAAGAAAGTGAGTGGGAGCACTACAGCCTTTCCGATAAGTATATGTGAATGACGATTGTTGATCGGAAATGATGTAGAATATTCTGAAAGCATAAAGAAGTGTTTGAAAGGAGTTTTCAAAGAAAGACCTCGTGAAGTTGTTATACATTGAGCATCAAGATCTATAGAGAGATCAAGACGCTTGAGAAGATTTTTCAATGAGTACATACTCTTGACAAGATTTTGAAGTAGTTCAAATGGAACACCAAAGAAAGAGTTCTTGCCTCGTGATGCAAAGTGTGAAGTTGAGTAAGACTCAAAACCCCACCATGGCGTAAAAATAGAAAGAGAATGAAAAGTCATTCCCTATGCATGAGTCATAGGTTCTATAAAGTATGTTATGCTGTGTACTGCATCTATTGTATACCTTGCCCTGAAGTTTGGCAAAGGAATACAATTTTAATCTAAGAGTAGATCATCGACAGCGGTCAAGAATATCCTTAGTAAGGACTAAGGAGATGTTTCTATTATGGAGGTGATAAAAGAGTTCATCGAAAGATTTACACCCATGCAAGCTTACACCGATCCGATGACTTTAAGTCTCAATCTGATACATATTGAAAGTGGAGCATTATTAGAGTTGTTCGCAAGAGCATGTAGACATAGAATATTTGTTGAATACATACGGCTCAATGTAATGTAATTCATTGACTAAACTTCTCTCATGATCATACCTTAGTACTCTTTGGGTGTTAATCACATAGCGATGTGAACTAGATTATTGACTAGTAAACCCTTTGGTGTTGGTCACATGACAATCTGAACTATGGGTGTTAATCACATACAAATGTGAATATTGGTGTTGAATCACATGGTGATGTGAACTAGATTATTGACTCTAGTGCAAGTGGGAGGTGAAGGAAATATGCCCTAGAGGCAATAATGAAGTTATTATTTATTTCCTTATATCATGATAAATGTTTATTATTCATGCTAGAATTGTATTAACCGGAAACATAATACATGTGTGAATACATAGACAAACAAAGTGTCACTAGTATGCCTCTACTTGACTAGCTGTTAATCAAGATGGTTATGTTTCAACCATAGACATGAGTTGTCATTTGATCAACGGATCGCTAGTATGTTGTCGTTGCTTTCATGACTTATACATGTTCTTATGACTATGAGATTATGCAACTCCTGCCATCGAAGAACACTTTGTGTGCTACCAAACGTCACAACGAATCGGGTGATTATAAAGGTGCTCTAGGTGTTCCGAAGGTACATGTTGGGTTGGCGATTTCAGATTAGATTTGTCATCCGATTGTCGGAGAGGTATCTCCGCCCTCTCGGTAATACACATCACTTAAGTTTCAGCATTGCAACTAATGAGTTAGTTGCGGGATGATGTATTACGGACGAGTAAAGAGACTTGCCAAGAACGAGATTGAACTAGGTATTGAGATACCGACGATCGAATCTCGGCAAGTAACATACCGATGACAAAGAGAACAACGATGTTGTTGGCGCGGTCCGACCGATAAAGATCTTCATAGAATATTGATACGCTCCAACGTATCTATAATTTTTGATTGTTCCATGCTATTATATTACCCGTTTTGGATGCTTATGGGCTTTATTCTACATATTTATTTCATTTTTACTAACCTACTAACCGGAGGCCCAATTTATATTGTCGCTTGTTTGCCTATTTCAAAGATTTCAAAGAAAGGAATATCAAATGGAGTCCAAACGAATGAAACCTTCAGGAGCGTATTTTTGGAACAAATCTGATCCAGAGCTTGGGGTGCAATGAAGAAAGCCCGAGGGGCCCCACGAGATAGGAGGATACGCCTGTCTCGTGGCCCTCGGGCGCCCACCCGATCGCATTTCTTCCTCCTATATACCCACGGACCCAGAAAACTTCCAAGCACCATCGAAACACAATTTCCTGGAAATATGCCCTAGAGGCAATAATAAATTAGTTATTATATTTCCTTGTTCATGATAATCGTTATTATCCATGCTATAATTGTATTGATAGGAAACTCGATACATGTGTGGGTACATAGACAACACCATGTCCCTAGTAAGCCTCTAGTTGACTAGCTGTTAATTAATAGATGGTTACTTCTCCACCATGGACATTGGATGTCATTGATAACGGATCACATCATTAGGAGAATGATGTGATGGACAAGACCCAATCCTAAGCCTCAGCACAGATCTGTAGTTCAGTATGCTAAAGCTTTTCTAAATGTCAAGTATCATTTCAGACCATGAGATTGTGCAACCCTGGATACCGTAGGAATGCTTTGTGTACCAAACGCCACAACGAATCGGGTGGCTATAAAGGTGCATTATGTATCTCCGAGAGGTTCATGGTTGGCATGAATCGAGATGGATTTGTCACTCCGCAAAAGAGAGGTATCTCCGGCCCACTGTAGGACATCATCATAATGGGCACAATGTGACCAAGGGGTTGATCACGGATGATGTGTTACGGAACAGTAAAGAGACTTGCCGGTAACGAGATTGAACAAGGTATCGAGATACGACGATCAATCCTGCAAGTACAATGCCACTAGACAAAGGGAATTGTATACGGATTGATTGAGTCCTTGACATCATGGTTCATCCGATGAGATCATCGGAACATGTGGGAGCCAACATGGGTATCCCGATCCCTGTTGGTTATTGACCGGAGAACATCTCGGTCATGTCTACATGTCTCCGAACCCGTAGGGTCTACACACTTAAGGTTCATGACGCTAGGGTTATAAAGGAAGTTTCTATGTGGTTACGAATGTTGTTCGAGTCCCGATGAGATCCTGACGTCACGAGGAGTTCCGAATGGTCCGGAGGTAAAGATTATATATGGAAGTCCTGTTTTGGTCACCGGAAAAGTTTCGGGTTTTATTTGCATGTACCGACCACCCGGAGGGTCCTGGGGTCCACCAAGTGGGGCCACCATCCGGAGGGCTGCATGGGCCAAGTGTGGAGGGGACCTGTGTGTGGGCTGGTGCGCCCCCCAAGAGGCCCATGTGCCAAGAGATAAGGGAAAGGAGAGTCCCAGGGGGGGCACCTCCTAGGTGCCTTAGGAGGATGGACTCCTCCCCGCCGCACCTTCCTGGAGGAAGGCCAAGGCTGCGCCTCCCTGCCCCTATATAGTGGAGGGAGGAGGCAGCCGCACCGAGTCCTCGGCGCCTCCCTCCCGTGACACTCTCCTCCTCTCCGCAGTGCTTGGAGGCCCCGCAGATTACACGCCCTCCATCACCACCACGCCGTTGTGCTGCTGCTGATGGAGTCTTACTCAACCTCTCCTCTCTCCTTGCTGGATCAAGGCGGGAGACGTCACCGGCTGTACGTGTGTTGAACGCGAGGTGCCGTCTGCTCGCACTAGGATCTCCGGTGATTTGGATCACGACGGTACGACTCCTTCAACCTGCTTTCTTGAACGCTCGCTTAGCGATCTAAAGGTATGTAGATGCACTCCTTCCCCTGCTGGTTTCTCCATAGATAGATCTTGGTGACACGAGGAAAATTTTGAATTTCTGCTACGCTCCCAACAAGTGCATCATGAGCTAGGTCTATTGTGTAGATTCTTTGCACGTAGAACACAAAGTAGTTGTATGGATGATGTTCAATATGCTTACCGCTACTAGTCCAATCTTGTTTCGACGGTATTGTGGGATGAAGCGCCGGACCGACCTTACACGCATTCTTAACGTGAGAAAGGTTCCACTGAACGACATGCACTTGGTGCATAAGGTGGCTAGCGGTGCCGCCTCCCACTTTAGTCGGATCGGATATGAAAAGGGTCCTTATGAAGGGTAAATAGCAATTGACATATCACGTGGTTTTATGAGGTAAGAAACGTTTGCTAGAAACCCATAGCAGCCACGTAAAACATGCAAACAACAATTAGAGGACGCCTAACTTGTTTTTGCAGGTATGCTATGTGATGTGATATGGCCAAGAAGAATGTGATGAATGATATGTGATGTATGAGATTGATCATGTTCTTGTAATAGGAATCTCGATTTGCATGTCGATGAGTATGACAACGCAGGAGCCATATGAGTTGTCTTTATTTATTGTATAACCTGCTGTCATTATATACAACGCCATGTAATTACTTTACTTTATTGCTAACCGCAGCCTATAGTAGTAGAAGTAATAGTTGGCTAGACAACTTCATGAAGACACGATGATGGAGATCATGATGGAGATCATGGTGTCATGCCGTGACGATGATGATCATGGAGCCCCAAGATGGAGATCAAAGGAGCAAAATGATATTGGCCATATCATGTCACTATTTGATTGCATGTGATGTTTATCATATTATGCATCTTATTTGCTTAGAACGACGGTAGTAAATAAGATGATCCTCATTAAAATTTCAAGAAGGTGTTCTCTAATCAGGCACCGCTAAAGTTCGTCGCTTCAAGCACCACGTGATGATCGGGTGATAGATTCATGTTCACACAACGGGTGTAAGACAGTTTATACATGCAAAACACTTAGGGTTAACTTGACGAGCCCATGTACGCATACGGCCTCTAAACACGAGACCGAAAGGTCGAGCATGAGTCGATAGTAGATACGATCAACATGAAGATGTTCACCGATGATGACTAGTCCGCCTCACGTGATGATCGGACACGCCTAGTTGACTCGGATCATGTAATCACTTAGATGACTAGAGGATGTCTATTCGAGTGGGAGTTCATAAGATGAATTAATTATCCTAACATAGTCAAAAGATCTTTGCAAATTATGTCGTGAAGCTCGCGCTTTAGTTCCACTGCTTAGATATGTTCCTAGAGAAAATATAGTTGAAAGTTGATAAGTATTATGCGGACAAGATAGCTAATGTCCTTAATGCACCGCCAGGTGCTGAACCCTCAAACGCCATCTGTGGATGTTAGTAACATTGGACATACACGCTTTGATAACTACGTGATAGTTCGCTTAAACGGTTTAGAGTTGAGGCACCAAAGACGTCAAACGTCATGAACATATGAGATGTTTCGAGGGCTGAATTGGGATTTCAAGTCGGCTCACGCCAAGAGGTATAAGACCTCCGACATTTTCTTAGCCTGCAAACTAAGGGAGAAAAGCTCAATCGTTGAGCTTGTGCTCGATTGTCTCGAGTACAACAATCACTTGAATCGAGTGGGAGTTGATCTTCCGATGAGATAGTGATGTTTCCAAAGTCATTGCCACCAAGCTGCTAGAGCTTCGTGATGAACTATGACATGTCGTGATAGATATGATGATCCTGAGGTATTCAGATGTTTGACACCGCAAAGTAGAAATCAAGAAGGAGCATCAATTGTTGATGGTTGGTGAAACCACTAGTTTGAAGAAGGGCAAGGGCAAGAAGGGACACTTCATGAAACGGCAAATCAGTTGCTGCTCCGTGAAGAAACCCAAGGTTGAACCCAAACCCGAGACTAAGTGCTTCGAATAAGGGGAACAGCCATCGAGCAGAATTACCATAGATACTTGGTAGATAAGAAGGCGGCAAGGTCGATAGAAGTATATTGATATACATTATGTTAATGTGTACTTTACTAGTACTCCTAGTAGCACCAGGGTATTAGATAACCGTTCGGTTGCTAGTGTTAGTAACTTGAAACAAAAGCTACGGAATAAACGGAGACTAACTAAAGGTGAACTGAACGGTTGAAGTGTTTCAAGGTTGAATGATCAACATCGACGCCC